>JBBBDQ010000382.1:1465000-1487500 GCA_037127315.1 Ascarosepion bandense
ATTTGAGTTCAGCATATACATTTGCTCAGAATTAAGGATGTTTTGGAAAGCTTTGATGGGGTAAAGGCCTTCGGGGAACAAATCAAAAATTTACCCTTTATTTATATTTGATTTTTTTACATTATTCTGATCTTTTATGTTGATTTTTATTTTATTTTTTCCCATTTAATTTTTTTCCTTTTTATATTTTTCTCCTTTATTTTTTTTTCTCGTTTTTTCAGTTTAAAATTTTTGACATGTCTGGCCTCAGTGATAAAACATTAAAATACTACTGTCTATGAGTCGTACACACACCATTCTTTAAAATGTTATAACCTCCCACCTCACTTAATTCATCTCATTAGATGACATCTTTATTTTTATTTTATATTTTTAAATCTCATTATCTATATATATTACCAAATAAATGAACCACATTTTACTGCTTGATGATAGCATTTTAGCACTTAAACTTTATAGCTGTTGAGTATGCTATTATTATGATAATAATTACCATATATTTATGCTCTACTTTTGCATTGAACACTTTTTAAAAGGAAATATCAAACTGTGGAATATACTTCTATTATTAACCATTATATATATATATCTATAAGAAAAATTAAGGCAGACACGTTATTTCATGGTGAATTGGAAGTATAGGCCTATTTCAGGCGAACCATCATCAGCTGTATATATATATATATATATATATTATATATATATATATAAATAAAAGTCTGCCTTCTTCTACAGAACACCCATAGCTTAGAGGTAGAATTGCTGACTGACATCAATTCAGTTGAGTTTCAATCCTGGCTAAAAGCAATCAGATGTCTAACCATACTGATGAGCTGTGATACAGAGAAACAGATCTGTCTGTGGATTATATATAAAATGTCATTAGAGACTAGAATGCATATTCATATTTGAAATAGTTGCTCTATTTTTTTAATTTTATTTTAAATAGTGCGTATTAGGTCTATCTATATTTAAGGAATTTTAATAAAGAATATTTGCTCTCCAACAGTGATAGAACTGTATCTCCCTTTGTAGGAAAACCTGTTGTTTGATCCAGCTTACTTTACTGCTTGGCTACAGAGAGTGTCACAGAACAGCTAGGCTCTATTTTCTCTTTTAAGTAAAGCACAATTCTTTATTCAGATATTTTTCTCAAAATGCATTTTCTCAAATGCACAGACAAACAGAAATAATACACACTGTTTAAAATAAAAATAAAATTGAAGTGTCTATTTTGAATACAAGTATCCACTATAATAATGTTTAAAATAATAAAAATATAGAATTAAAAATAAATCCATTAATTCTTTAAAAAAATATGCCCACAACAGTGGAATCATTAAGAAAGGCATGAATCTATATCCCTATATTTTGTCTTGATAATTATTTTGAAAGATGTATCATTGCTAACATGCTGTCATGGTTGATTGAAAAATAGATAGGCAAACCACTCCTCCATATCTATCTTATTGAACATTAAAATAGATATAAGAGTGACTGTGGGAGAGAAATAATAGTAAATTACATCAATTTTCAGCCTTGAGAAGAGTCTATCATAATACCTAATGTTTAAATGCATTGGGTGTTTGTTTCACTTGGAAACCGCTTGTTAAAAGATATTAAAACGTTTCTGCTCTGATAATCTATTCAATAGTGAACAGAAGTGGCCAGACAATTTTCCAATGTGCTTATATTGTTTCTTTAACAATGAATACTCTTATGTTATTGTGAATAAGATTACTATGATACCACTTTTAGCAAAAGGACAAAACAATCGATGGTCATGTAAGAATATGTAATCATAATGAATAAAGTAGGAAATTATCAAACTGATTGACACAGAGGAAAGAAGGTTGACAGAAAAAAAAACTCAAAAGAGAAGTAAGAAAAAGTGAGAATGGAAAGGGGAAAGAAAGAACATTTTTTTTTTTAATAATCATATCGCCCCAAGCAAGGCATTTTACTGCCACTGTTTTGCAGGGGGTTACTTAGGAGGAAAGTTATGAGAAAGAGTGACAGGTTATAGGGGGTGTCAGAAAGTGGGTAAGAGAAGATGAGAATACTGATGAGAGTGGAGTGGATGTAGAAGAGAGAGAGGATGCAGGTTAGTGACATAGGAGATGACTATTGACTTTACATTTAAATTCTTGGAGATTATAGCTGTTGGGAAAACAAGTAAATGGAAGGGAATTCCACAGGCAGGAAGTGCGAGAAAAGAAGCTACTGGAGTAGAATTTGCATTTGCAATTTATTGATTTTTTTTTTTTAATCATCTCACCCCAAGCAAGGCATTCCACTGCCACTATTGCGCATGGGGCTACATAGGGGAAGGTAAAAAGAAGGAGTGGTTAGACATAGGGAATGTCAGGAGGAAGGTGACAGATGAGTAAGGATAGCGAGGATGAGGGTTGGGCAGATGGGAAGAGTGTTTGATAGAATGGGAGCAGGTTAGTGTGTTAGGAGGTGTCTATTGACCTTACATTTAAACTCCTGGAGATTGTAGCCGTCGGGGAAGCAATCGTTTGGAAGAGAATTCCACAGTCGGGAAATGCGAGGAAAGAAACTGTTGGAGTAGAAGTTACGGCTGCATTTTATTGGTTTCACTGTAAAAGGGTGGGACCTAGTTGTTGATCTTGTGGCTTGAGTAAATTTATATATAGGCGACACCAGTGAGCTAAGTTCATCATAATGTCATAAATTATAACATAAAAGAAACTGAAAATCAAGAGAAAAATAAAGCAACAAAATAGAAAGAATGTGAAAATTAAAAAACTATCTGTCACAACTTTAATTACAATATATATTGTTTAATTATTATAAAAAAAAAGAACTCAGAAGAAAGAAAAAATGAAACAAAAAAGGAATGGAAAAATTTTAAAAGAACTAGGAAAAAAGAGAAAGGTAAAGCAAAATAGAAAAGGAAAGAAAAGAAAGAATGAGAAAAATTTTAAAAACTAGGATAAAAATTGAACGAAAAAGAAAAGGAGAATGATAAAAAATAAAAGAAGCTAGAAAAGGGAAACTTGAAAAAAAAATAAATAAAAAATAACCTAAGAAAAGAAGAACATAATTTTCAAAGGAAAATATATTAATGAAGCAAAGATGCTAAAATAAAAATGGCCAGAAAGCAATTTTAAAAAGGAAGAAAAAAAAAGAAATATTATTGAAAAAGAAAAAATGAAAAGACAAAAATGAAAGAAATTTAGATATAAAAGGAAAAGAAAGGCAAACAGTAAAAGAAATATAGAAAAGGAAATACAAGTGCAAAAAGAGAAGAAAGATGATGGAAGAAAAATGAACAAAAACATACAAAAAAAGTAGGAAGAAAGAAAGAAAAATGGATAAAAAAGAAGAAAGAAAAAATTGGAAGAAAAAAAGAAAATGATAAAGAAAGATATCTCACTCCCTGAAAGCTGTCTTTAATCAACTGAAGTATGCTGAAGCCATTATGGCAACAAGCTTCACCCAAGTATATGCAAGAATATTTTATTAGCATATTTAAAGTTACATAATTGCTATTAATGTACAAGTTCTATGCATAACTTATGTGAAAGATGTTTTTTTTTGCCTCTTAATCTCAGTCAAGTAAGCATTCTCTTCAGACAACCATAAAAGAACTCTATTAGTTTGTTTCTAGGCAAAGTTGTAAATGGGAAAGATAAACCTAAGATACTTGGAGATAAACTTGTTAAACTAGTTGGCCTATCTTATTATGGTCTGCCTCATTACATATTTCTCATTAGTACTTGAGGTCAGTGTTTTAAAACCCCAATAAAAAAAAAAACACAATCACAAAAGATGATTTTCTTAGCAGACAAACAGCACTTTTCAGTAAGAATGTTAGCAAAGAGTTAATTCTGTGTTCACAATGGTATAGGTTTACCAGGCAAGTGCAGATGTATTGACAGTATTTATCTGTGTACCTACTCAAACAGAATATAGCCAAGGTTGAGCTTAATGTGGGAATCCCATGGGTTTGATAAGGGTGGTATATTGACCTGCAAACAGGTTATGAATGATGGAAGATAACAACAAAAGGAAGACTTGAGTAAAGAAATGTATTGCCAAGTTTATTTTCATTAAAGAAAATAGATCAACAAAAATAATGTTAGAGTGCCCTAGGCAATAAAATATCTCTCCATACTCATGTAGATGATAAGAATGTTGTCCTGAAAAGGACAGTTTTGAAGTCACTGAAAAGCGTGTGCTGAAAAGGACAGTTTTGTAGTCACTAAAGAGCATGTCCTGAAAAAGACAGTTTTGAAGTCGTTGAAGAGCGTGTGCTGAAAAGGACAATTTTGTAGTTGCTGAAGAGTGTGTGTCCTAAAAAGGACAGTTTTGTAGTCGCTAAAGAGCATTGTCCTGAAAAGGACAGTTTTTTTTTTATCACTGAAAAGCAATATCCTGAAAAGGTTAGTGTTGTGGTTACTGAAAAGCATTATCCTGAAAGGGACAGTTTATCATTGTTGCTGGCAAGGGTAGCTGGTATTGGAGGTTTGTTGGAGATGGTTAGAGTGATGACCAATGATGGCGAGCTGGAGCTGCAACTGATGATGATGGCTGGAACTGCAGCTGACTGTAGCCGTGAGCTTGTTTCAGCTGCTGGAACATTTACTACAATTTGATACTTCTCATACAACAATAGCTGTTTAAGATTTTTCTTCAGGTAGTTTTTAAAAATTGTGGGAGTGCAGACAGGATATGACAGGTTCATGATTGGAGAGGCAAATTGTTCAATACAGCTCCAGTCAGACACCTCAAGCTTCAGGCATCAAGCATTGATTCTGATTCTTCTGAACTTAGTGCAATGAGAGAGGTGCTGCATCTGGAGAGATTGTACTTTTAATCAAACCCAATCATAAATTCTTAGAGCAATTGTAAATGTTTTTATTTATAAATATTAGTTTAAGTCTGGTACAAGGCTACAATTAAAACACACTATTCATTAGTAGTTATCAACAAAACTGGTTTGCTATAACCATACAACAAGGTACCATATTCACATTTTTTGTTTGTGCAACTCTCTTTCAGCTTCTTGCTTCCCAGTCAAATTTTATCTTCAAAAATTTAAACCCAGTATCAATCATTATCTTTCATCTTCTTAATTCATGTTCTTTTATTGTTCTACTCCTTAATAATTTTTTCCTATATACTCTCACACTCAGTAACCCCTGCATCTTAGTGGCTTTATTACCATGCTGGAGTGAAATGATTAAGAAAGAAAAAATTTAAAAATTTTCAGCTCATTTAGTCTTGCAGAAAGAGTCCACTTTTAGAGAAGTGAGATAGACTTTTCAATTTGGAACATTTCATAACACACTTTTAACTATATAGATACACATTGTTTTAGATATGCGGATTATTTTATTTTAATTTTCTAATTTGATGAAAAAAAGGAAAATGGATATAAAAGAAACATTTATATTGAGTTGGATTTACCTCTAATGGCACTAAAAATATTTATTAAACCTGTATCAGTCATATGGGAGTTTTGCTACAAAAGATTTTAAAGTACACATAATTCCTAGTTGGCAATTTGTTTATTTTGCTCCCTCCAACTACTTTCCTCTGTAGTTGTGTAGCTCATGGTGTGATACGGTTGTAACTCAGCTGTCATAGGAGGCAAGCACCAGGGGACTATCCATTTTTGGAAATCAGAGGTGATTAATACATGGTTAACTAAGAAAAGTAATGGTTTGGTTGATATTGCAACTTGTTGGGTTATTTTATCATAAAATCATTTTTTTTCAGTCTGTTACTTAATTCATCAACATATGTGCATTGTGATACAGTGGATATCGGCTCAGAATGAGAACTTGAGGAACCAGGTTCAAATTCCAGTTGAATTTCCTTCATTCACTTATGTGCAAATACTCTTGGGAAAGGTATTAATTTGTCTCATCCCTCCAATTATGGGTTAAATAACAAGATAAATTGGGTTCTATAGCCTTGGCTGGCAACCAGTCTATTGCAGAAAGCAATGGCAACCTACTGTGGGATAATCTTATGCCCAGTCAGTCATATCTCTTTTGAGACATGATCGCCCAAGCATGTATCACGAATAGCACTTAACTGATTGACTTAGTTCAAGTAATTATTAAGATCTCTGATAAGGAATCTTCTATCTGTCATAACTTTTATTACAATATATATTGTTTAATTATTATAACAAATTTCATAAAGGAGATAAAAAAATCAGCATTTTATAGCTTATGCTATGGGTAGTTTTACACAATACCACAAGTTGTTACAAAAGCAAAATATTAACCTAAAACTCGAGTCATGTTCTTCAGTAGCCTCAACAAATTGAGCCTTTCATGTGGATGTCAAACATGGCAACAAGCTTATTCATAGATATCTAAACTGTCAATTGGATACAACCACTTTCTCAGATCAATGATTAAAAATGACTTTGAGCAAATAAAGCCTGTAGGTTTTAGTGAGAACCATCCTTCTTTGAACCTCATTATCTAACACTACAGAATCACAATTAAACTGCACCAGTTAAGGACTTTCAACAACAGCCACAACTAAAATGGATAGCACATATAAGTCAAACAAGATTTTGAAAAGACTGCTGACTCCTCAATATTGATGACTCAATTTCTTCCCATTGACTTTTAGCTAAGTCTTAGTATTTAACATTTTTGTTTAATAATTACTTTAATTTTACTATGAATATCTTCTTTTTTTTCATTTGAATTCACTAAAATGATGTGTCCTTAGTTCAATCACAAAAATCAAGGTAAATTGAAATGCCAATTTTAGAATCTTCATATTCTAATTCTAAAACAAAAACAAATTTCATATAGAAAAAGTCTGAAGTACATGTTTAAAATTTCATAAAATATTAAGTGTGTGTACCCACTTTTTTTTAATTATTTAAAGATTAAAGACTAAAGAATCAGTATAATTATTTTTTTATTTTTTGCTATTATAATCAGACTAAAATATTTGGACTTCCCATTTTGATGATAAGTAGTGTAAATGATGGTATATAATAGGGAATATTAAAAAATATAAACATTTCCTGAATTTCTCTTTTTATTACTAATTAAAGAAGAAAAAATTCTCAAATTCTGATTAATGTAGGTAGGGCTGGTCAACAAAGATTAAACTTACTGTTTAAGCCATTTATCTTTTGAAAAGGGTGTGGCCTTGAATGCTATCAAATATGGTATCCATATACAAAAGCTTTTCTTCCCAGATAAGTGATAGTGGTTCAACAGCTTTCTGAATATGTTGGTCAATAATAATTTATAAATGTATAAAAGTCATTTAAGGTAATGATAACAAAATACTGTAAACTAGAATTGTAAGTTCAATATAAAATCAAAAGGTCTGACTAATTAAAGCTCATATTAAAACGTTCGGTAGAAATAAATCAAACAAGTAGGTAGAGAGACCTTAACTTGGGTTCATCTGGTGAAAAAGGTTGAATTAGTTTCTTTCTTGAAGTGTTTATTGATCAGTTAATACCTTCCCTAACGAGAGTTGTCCTTTTTCATACTTGGCTGTTTGAAGAGTGTAGTGAGACAATGCAGGTGGTGCTGTTACCAAGATTGTGGTAATGACTTACATATAAACAGTAATGCTTGGTTGTTGACTAATCACAGCTGGTATGTGGTTGGGACCAAGCATACCTAAGACTGGCATCCTTTTTTTTTTAGTGAATGTACATTCTCAATGTGCGTTGTGGAGCAGTGGATATCGGCTCGGAACGAGAAAGCGTGGAACTGAGTTCAAATTCTAGCTGAATTCATTGCATTCACTTACACGCAAATACCCTTGGGAAAGGTATTAACTCGTCTATTCCTTCCAGTTATGGGTTAAATAACAGGACAGATTGGGTTCTATAGCCTTGGTCGGCAACCAGTCTACTGCAGAAAGCAATGGCAACCTACTGCGGGATAATCTTATGCCCAGTCAGTCATGTCTCTTTCGAGACATGATCACCCAAGCGTGTTTCACATATAGCACTTAACTGACTGACATTCTCAATGGATGTGCGTTGTGGTGCAGTGGATATCAGCTCAGAACAAGAAATTGGGAAGTCGAGTTCAAATTCCAGTTGAATTCCTTGCATTCACTTACACGCAAATACCCTTGGGAAAGGTATTAATCTATCTCTTCCCTCCAGTTATGGGTTAAATAACAGGACAGATTGGGTTCTATAGCCTTGGTCGGCAACCAGACTACTGCAGAAAGCAATGGCAACCTACTGTGGGATAATCTTATGCCCAGTCAGTCATGTCTCTTTCGAGACATGATCACCCAAGCGTGTAACCTGTATGGCACTTAACTGACTGACATTCTCTCAGCTCTGATGTTGCTTTGAAGGACAGCAGCTTGGCTGCTTATATCATCTGTGGATTTGTTTACACATGTTTTTTTTGCTTAGATTGACACAATATTTAAAGCTAATACACTTTAAGAATTAGAAAATGCTATTGAGTTTTTTTTAAAAAGGTTGGATAGAAAAATATATTTGCCTTGTTTTGTCATTAAAAACTTGTATTATAACTCTGTCGACTGAAAATTAATTCCCCTGGTCTTTAGTACACTACATACAAATTAAGTATAAAAGCCTGCTCAAACAAATTTTAGGTAGAAATAAAAAAATGAAAAAAAATTTGTGTTTAGGGGATTAAATCATCAAATTTCATTTTTAAAAGCTAGTGTTACCAGAGTAATTTTCATTACTTCATTGTCATTTAATATCTTGTACTAAAACCAACATTCATCAACCGTTGGCTATAATAATTTTTTCTGTAAAAGGCAACATAAAATGTAGCCTTCCTCCTTGATAGCTTTGCCCCTGAAACCCTAAATTTTCATCTAAATGTATTTTTCATACAAACTTTCTATACAGTTTTTATATTTACTTCAGGTATATATTCAGAGTGTTTATAAGTGTTATCTTAAATGATCTTGCAGGTCAACATGAAGTTCAACCTAATCATTGCGAGCAAAATAGACATAAAAGTGATAACATCAAAAGCAGAAAAAGAGATGTTCTGTTAAAATTGACAGAAAATGTTGCTCTTCTTGCACACAAGATATACATAGATTGCATGTGCAAAATAACTTTCATGTAAGCATCAAGGCATTTGTTACCTACTGAGTGTTTAATTTTGACAGACTCTCAAGTTCCAAGTAGCTAAACATATCTTTGAAGTAAAAAGTAATCATAATTTTCTCTTCATTTTCTGAATACTAATTTCCTCAAATAATTTAGAGGAAAAGCTTTTTGTTTGACTATATACATAATCATAGAGTGAATAGAAGTCTTGACAATGTTTAATAAATCTTACCCATGATTTTGTGGGCTATATGAACAAATAATCAGTCAGCCCATTAATATTAATGTTCACCATTCCATTTTTAAAACAATGAATATCAGAAAACCTATAATTAATAAAGAATTTTTATTTTTAATAATTAATATCAGATTTTATAATGGGCATGGATGAATTAAGAAAGCTTGTAGATTAAAGAAACAGTTCAGGCTATATCCTATCAGTTCAGTTAAGAGACCAGCTCTTTCTCTTGTGCACAGGTATAGTTTTGTAAGGCAGAACTAAGGTACCTATAGCATTTGGGTTGACAACTGACTTGCCTTGTTTTTTTTACATGTTTTCCACAGTTAAAGTGACTACATTTCATAAAAGTAAAATTTTTCTTTTTACAGCATATATATATATATGTGTGTGTGTGTGTGTGTGTGTTATTTTCTAGCAATGCCTATTTGTAGTAACTTCTAAATAGACAAGAACTGTTTTAGAAAAGAGTTCACTTTATAACCTCAATTTGACTAACATTTATTTAAAGCATTTACACTTTCTGCAAATAAGTCATATTGACATTTTTGTTTCTAATCTGTAATGGTCTATGATTACATTTTAATTAAATATTTAAGAATATTTAATACTCAGAATTTATAACAGGAGAATGACATTAAGGAACATAATGACATTAAGGAACATATTGACATAGATTGTGTAAGAGTTTAGTGTTACTTTAGATTTTAGCTACTAAGTGAATAATTTATCTGTTTTATCTAATTTTTCTCATGGTTGTATAATACACTCCTGATCAAAAATTTAAGACCACTTAAAAATCTTTAAGAATTTTTTTTTTTTACAGATAGATTTTAAACTCCTACCACTTAAGGTTACCAATACTACAATCTAAAAGGTTATGGAAACAAAAAGCTACATTCCAGACATTTTATTTAGAAATTTACATTTTTATAAAATGAGGCGATTTACGCATGATCAAAATTATAAGACCAGGGGTATAAATTGTTAGATCTATGGTAATTCCAATGTTTTTAATTCAGTTAGAGATTAGCAATCACTGCATAAAGGTGTTACCATGCCTAAAGCATGCAAAC
This sequence comes from Ascarosepion bandense, assembly GCA_037127315.1. Lineage (NCBI taxonomy): Eukaryota > Metazoa > Mollusca > Cephalopoda > Sepiida > Sepiidae > Ascarosepion > Ascarosepion bandense. The sequence continues at coordinate 1,475,397 of JBBBDQ010000382.1, forward strand.
TTACCAAAGTTGAGTGTTCTCGAATTCTAGAATTCCATAAGCAATGTTTGTTACAGCGGGCAATCGCAGCTAAGGTAAATTGCAGTAAAACTGTGATTTGCAACTTTCTAAAGAACAGTGAGAATTATGGAAAAGCAAAATCCTCTGGTAGGCCCCCAAAAATTTCTCCTGCATTGAGTAAGAGAATAAGACGGGTTGTTATGAACAAGGGGGAGACTTTCTTCTAGTCAAATTAAGGTAGTTACAGATGCTGATTGCAGTCCCGTAACCATCAGATGACACTTACGACATAAAGGCATGGTAAATAAAAAGCATAAAAAAATTTCTCGGCTGCTTCCACGTCACAAGGTGAACCGCTTAAAGTTTGGTTGTGAATACCAAACATGGGACATTGAGAAGTGGAAGAAAGTCCTGTTTTCTGATGAGAAAAAATTCAATCTAGATGGTCCTGATGGCTTCCAACGATATTGGCATAACAAAAACATGCCTCCTGAAATTTTCTCCACACGTCATAGTGGTGGAGGGTCCCTAATGGTATGGGGTGCCTTTTCTTACAGAGGGATGATGGAGCTCCAGGTGGTGCAGGGTTGTTAAACAGTGGCTGATTATGTTAGCATGATACAAAAAGCATCATTGATGATGGAGGGCCATCGTTTGTGTGGGGATGGATGGTTATTCCAACAGAATAATGCTGTAATCCACACTGCAAGACGGACCTTGACCTTTCTACAAGAAAATGGAGTCCATCTCTTGGGACATCCTGCATGCTCACCAGACTTGAACCCAATTGAAAATGTTTGAGGATGGATGACAAGAGATGTTTATCGAAATGGCAAACAATATTCAACAAAAAATGAACTTTGTGAAGCCATCTTCAGAAGCTGGAGCAACATCCCCCGCACCTTAATGAAAACGCTTATTTCTAGCATGCCTGACAGAATTTCTGAAGTCATCAAAAGCAGTAGAAGTAGAACTCATTATTAAATTTGGGTGTTGAATGTTTTCATACACTTTTTGTACAATTTCGTAGAATTTTTGTCTCTGGTCTTATAATTTTGATCATGTGTAAATCGCCTCATTTTATAAAAATGTAAATTTCTAAATAAAATGTTTGGAATGTAGCTTTTTGTTTCCATAACCTTTTAGATTGTAGTATTGGTAACCATAAGTGGGAGGAGTTTAAAATCTATCCGTAAAAAAAATATTTCTTTTTAATGATTTTTAAGTGGTCTTAAAATTTTGATCAGTAGTGTATATCCAGACTTTCAAATAAGCCTATATTTTACCTTTCTATTCTAATGGTTCTAGATTTTATTAAACATTTCTAATAAAGCTATAGTTTTTCAATATTTTTCATGAGTATGTATGTAATCTTTCTAATGCTTGTATATTTTTGTAACTTTTGAAAGAGTTCTATAATTTATAACCTTTGTAATATTTCTATAACATATTTTGCTTTTGCATATGTGGTAATAAAATAACATAACATTATGAGATTATGACATTAAGTATGTAATTGTGACTTTGAAGGTAAGTAAACTTATGTGACATTTGCCCAAGCTTTCCACCAGCCAACCAATGATTACCCCGCATAACATTATGATTTTCAATTTTGTTGGTGTGTAGCAAAAGCTGGGAAAGTACATGCTGTTATTCATTAGGTAACAAGATGAAAGACAAACACTCTGATGAGTTTGAGTTTTGTTTAATAGCATATCAACACCTCTGTGGGTTATTTAATGTCAAAAAGGTGGGGTTTTAAGGTAATTTTTTTTTAATGTTCAGTTATTGTGAGAAAGTTGATTTAGTTAGATTTTAATGAAAATTTTTTGTTTTTATCTAAACTTATTTATAAATGGAACTTTGTCTCTGTGTGTGTGCATCCGTTACCTATAGACTCCAAAATGGCTGAACCGATTTTCTTGAAAATTTACAGTTGTACTATAAGCGTCTGCAAGTGTTCTTAGGTTTTGTGTCGAGGTACCCCCGGTAAATATCGATAATCAAAAAAAATCGGGTTATGGAAGGAATGGTCCGATTTTAATCAAATTTGATACACTCATAGACAAAGACATGAGAAACAATAATATTCAGAAGTTTCAAGGTTGCAGTTCTTACAACAGAAAATTTCAGTCAACTGTTTCGCTTTAACTGAAATCAACTATTGCTTTTAATCTTTCGTGCCAATGTCCAAGGAGTCTGAGCTCCAGGACCATGGATTAGTTTTAAAGCTTTCATTACACTCGAGCAACACCAGGCTACACTGTTAGTTCTTTTATATTTTAGAAAACTGAAAAAGTCTTAGTTTTGTATTCAAAAATATTTTGCAGAGAATATTTTTTTCCTTAAAAAATGTGTTATGATAATAATTTATTTTTCCTTCAAAAATGTACATTTTTCTATAAAAGTCTATTTTTACGTATATATTTTTATAAAAGTGTATTTTTATACTTTTATAGTATTTTGACCCCAGTTTGGGGGTTAACTATTTGTCCATACCTAAGATCCTAACAAGTGCTACTACTCTGGGTCAGGGTGGACCTGGGAACAACAGCAATTAAGAGGTGGTTCTATGCTCCTCACAACCTCCCAATCAGAGGCGTTGCTGCCGGATGCAGTTTATCCTCATGCCCAGGACCAAGGCACCCTGTTGAGAAACAAGAACATGAAACCTGTTTTCTATATTATAAATTACATGTTTTATTCAGGACTTCACCTGCTCATCTGCTTTGTTGGTCTGACAGCTCCGCTCTCCCACTTCTTGCCCATCTCATCTCAGTGTGGTGGCTAGCAATACAAAATGGGCAGTACAGGAACCATATATGACAGACAAGTATGTTCCCCAATAAGAGTAGACCAGAACTCCCCCATTTCAAGTATGACTGTCAAGATCAGCAGCCGGATATACCCTATTTCCGGTTTTGTTGTCACTTGATCTTAAAAATTCTTGATCCATTGTTTTACTACCCATTCCCCTTTGGTCAAAGTGGTTGCTACAGAAGACCAAACTTCAAAAGGAATCATTTGCTGGTCTGTGAAAAAGAACTACCGGAGACTAAGATAAAACCACCTCTTGCATTTCTATATGGATTTTCATAGTATCACTGTATCATATATGAATAAAGTGTTGCTGCCAACATTTGAGCTTGAACACTGATCACCAGAGAACAAACCTAGTCAACCTTGTTTTGATGTAATTAGAGGAATCGTGCTACTGGGATCACATGATGTAAAAATTATATATATATATATGGTACATAATAAGCATTTGAGACAAAAAAAGAAAAAGGTCTGACAATATTTTTTGAGGGTGTTATTTCTAGTATATGTGACTTTACAAAAGTGGCGACGAGTATTCATTGGAACTTATGTGAGGAAACAAAAAAAAAAATTACATAATCTACACATCATATAAGAATATTCAGTTAATATTTACTACTTCACCAAAGAGACATCATATTTGCAGGACTACAAAGAAATAACCAAGGAAAGTTATCCAAAAATTAATCTACAAAATATTCAGCAGAGTACAAAAAAATGGAAGAACTAAAATCTATCATGATTCAAATGTTGGTGCTACAAAAGCAAACAACAAAAACAACAATTGCAGCAACAAGAACAGCAACAGGAACAGAAATTACAACAACAGAAGTTTTTTTAATTATTATTTAATAAATCTACGGAAGAAAAAAAACATCAGATTTATTCACTCCAGATACTGTTGCTAATTCAATAAGTGAACTTTTAAACCATCCAAGCAAAGGGATAATTTTCCAGCATAATATATAACTTGCAGTATAGCCTGGCGTTGCTCGGGTGTAGTGAAAGCTTTGAAACTAATCCATGGTCCTGGAGCTCAGACTCAGCCTAAAGAATATTTGTGTGAAGTTTGGTGAGAATCGGATAAAAATTGTGAATTTGTATAAAGGACATACAGACAGATAAACAGACACACACAAACATCTTGCCTTTTATATATATATATATATAATTGATTTTCTGCACTATTGTAAGAACTGCAACCTTGAAACTTCTGAATATCGTTTCTTATGTTTTTGTCTATGAGTGTATCAAATTTGCTTAAAATCGGACCCCCTCCTTCTATAACCCAATTTTTTCGATTATTGATTTTCGATCTTTATCGGGGAGTACCTCAACACAAAACCTAGCTAAGAACATTGGCAGATGCTTTTAGTACAACTGTGTAAATTTTCAAGAAAATTGGTTCACCCATTTCTGAGTCTATAGGTAACAGACACACAGAAACACAGACAAAGTTCCATTTATGAGTAAGTTTAGTTTTAGATTTTCCAGCTTATTATTAGGGATCATCAAAAGGGATTGTTTGCATCAGAAGGAGTAAAGAAAAAGGTCTGACAGTATTCTTTGAAGGCCTTATTTCTAGTATATGTGACTTTACAAAACACAGAAAGAATATAGCATGAATATTATCTATTGTGTTTATAGTCTATATTCAGACTATTGTCATCATCTTTGTTGTTGTCATCATGTTTCAGCTGTTGTGCCGTCTGGCTGTCATCAGATGTATAAAATTCTAATCATCACTTTTTAAAACAATAAACATTGCCAAGGAGTGAAGGTAATGAAAATAATAGCATTCTCAAGATAAAAACTATCCATTTGACACACCATGTTTTTGTAGGCATGAAGATTAAAGATTGCCAGAGTTTTATTATTTTAAGAGGATCCTAGCATTCTACTACTCTGTCCAGTTAGAACTTGACACAGAAATAAATACATATTCTGTATAAACACCTTTTGCTGCACATACTATTTTCTTGAGCAACTTTTTTGGTCACCAGTCACAATAAAAAAATATCTTTATCCACTTGTCTGTACTGACTAAGCTCTAGAAAAACTTTCACTTGTTCATTTTACTTGCTTGCTTGTGGTGGCAAGCGCCTTTGGTGGGTTGAGCTGGCTTCTTCCTTAAAAGAAGTTTCATGAGATTATGGGATTTATGTGTATTTCCACACAGTTCACCCACATTCTGCACTCACACATGTACATACATACTCATACACTACTTCTGTCTCGCGTGTTTCTTCATTCACGAAACATGCAGCTTTCATATGAGGTTCCTTTGCTTTCCTGTGTTTTCATGGGGCTCATAAAAAGCAGGGACACACGTGTTAGCAGCAGTTTGAGTTCCAGCAAGGTAGTTGGCAGTTTGCTCAGCTGCCCACAATAGCGGCTAATGTTATCGTGGGGACATGTTTCTCAGTCTTACCTAACTCGTCCTCACACCATCGCACTAATTGCAGGTAGCAATTAGCTGCTATTTATTTCTTAAACACACATGTGCACAATTACTCACATCTCCAATCAGAACTTTCTTCAATTCAACAGTATGTACATTACATTCTTTCCTTCTTTCAGGAACTTTATTCAATTATTGACTTTACTTCATGTTTCTTAACATTACAAAGGAAACAACTTTTCCTTCTACTATTTGCAAGTTTAATCTCAACTATGTAAACTTATTGTTAATACAATTCATTGTTGTTTTATCCAAGCACATTGTTGTCTTATTTCCAACTTCAATTACACGAGAACGAACTGAATTAGTTATTCGTTTGCGGAGTCCTGGACACTGCAACAAGACGTTTTGGCTCCACATGCAGTCTCCAACTGTGTGTTGGCTGAAAATTTTTCCGCAGTAGGTTGCCAATTCTTACTGCAATATCAATCAAGGCTATAGAATCCAGTCTGTCTTATTATTTACCCATAGCTGAGAGGAGAAGAGAGGGATTCATACCTTTCCCAAGGGTATTAGAATATAAGTGAATTTAATGAATTTGACTGAAATTCAAACTCGGCTCTCTGATTCCTCAATCTGATACAGAATATCTAGTGTGCCTCCATTTGAACTCAGTTCCCTAATTCCTCAATCTGAGCTGCTAACCATTACTTAACTGTGCCTCCATTTAAACTCAGCTCTCTAATTCTTTAATCTGAGCCACTAACCATTATTCTATTATTCCTTTTTGTTCATCTGCACTATCTTAACCAACCTATGAATGAACCCTTAATAAACATTGCCAAAAAGTGAAAGTTAAAATAATAGCAGTGTCAAGGGAAAAACAGTTATTTTGATGCTCCATTTTTGTGTGGGCACAAAGGTTCAAGATTGCAGCAATTTTTGTATTTACTTCAGGTATACATTCACAGATTTTAAGTTATGTTATCTGAAATTATTTTTTGGCTCAGCATGAAGCACAACCTAGTTAACTTAATAATAACATTAAGAACAGAAAAGAAACTTTCTTCTGTTAAAATTGATGGAAAACACTTCTTACACTTAAGGTATTGGTTCTTCTTCTATATAACGTGTTAGTTAATCATGGCTATCCATAGTTTCCTGTACTTTGTAGCTCTTAATGAATTTTGTCTTTTATTACATATCCTTAACGTTGCTCTGCCATCTATTTCCTCAATCCTTTCTAGATAGGTTATGTGTTGTTTTCCTATATCTCTGTTGCCTTCAATTTGTCTTGTGAGTATCAAATTTTCCAAGCCCTCTTTCCTCATTATGTGTCCTAGAAATTTCAACAGTCTCTTCCTAATGATAAGCGTCCTTTTTGTTTCCATTTTCTCTAAAACTTTGTGGTTGTTCACATGTTTTGTTTCCATTTTTGGTCCATGATATTCTCAGCATCCTTCTGTAGAACATCTCCACTACTTCAAATCTCTTCATCTTTGAGGTGATTGTTCAGCATTCTCTGCTGTATAGAAGGACTGATACTACATAATAGTTCAATACTCTTTTCTTCGTTTTTAATGAAGATTTTTCTGTGTCTTAATACTTTGGAAAGCTTTTGAAAGGCATCTTTCAAATCAGTGTCACACTTTCCGTCCTGTGTTAGAACATTCCCAGGAAATATTAGCAAGGTATAAAAACATAAAACAAACTTAAGTCATTCAACAATAACAAAGAATTTCAAAGTTATGACTTTTGTGAAAATCTCAATGAGTCAAATATGCTTCAAAGGGAAACAGAAATTTGCATGATTGTAAAAAACCAAGTTGGATTAAACAGTAGTTTTCCTGCTCATGTTGAATCATGCTGGATGTAAATTTTCTTTAATGGGTTTTCTTAAATGTGCAAGATACAAAATACTGTGTAAAAAAAAAAAAGAATAGTTTATATAAATATCAGTATCCACTAAAAATAATGTATAAAATAACACTCACACCCACATGTGTGTGTGTATATATATATATATATATATATATATATATATATATATATATATATATTGTCATCCACAGACAGATCTGTTTCGCCGTATCACAGCTAATCAGTACGGTTAGACTTCTATTGCTTTTTACACCCAGGATTGAAACCCGATCGAAATGGCGTCAGTTGGCGACTCTACCCCTGGGCTATAGGCATTTGGTGGAAGTAGGCAAACTTTTAGCGCATTTCATTATACGCGCATAATAGCTAGAGCGCTCTAATTCATTTCACTGAATGAGTGAGGGACACGAAAATAAACACACATATGCATATATATATATATATATATATATACATACATACACGTATATATAGACACACACACGTATACATATATATATACACGTATATGCACACATGTATACACATATATACATGTATATAGACACGCACATACACACACACACACATATATATATATATATACACACACACGTATATATATATATATATATATAAAGGGCAATCTGTGAGTTCGTGCATGACTGTAATCTATGCACGCTTACATTTTTTAAGCTACGCCATTCAAAATTTCTAGGGACACATAACTAGTGGGAAGCCAGATCAACACATACTTTTTGAGTTGAAGTTCAGCAATTTTCCCTTTCACACTTTTTGGCCAATGGAGCCGATTGTTTACATTTGCTCCATAAAAAATATAAGATCTAAGATGGTTGCTAGATTACATCACAGAAATCAAATCACACATGCCAAATGCAACTAATAAAAAAAAATGAGCCTTTATATTTAATTTTTATGCTAACGTTTTAAAAATTCATTTGTTCAACAAAAAAAATGTGAATATAATTTCCTGTAATTTTGAAACAAGAAAAAGTAGTGTTTTTTCAAACAAAAACAAAATATGTCAAAGAAAAGTGTTTATGGTTAATTTAATTATTTAAGTCCTTTTTTGTTTTCAGATGTAATATTTCATACTTTAGAAAATAAAATAAAAAAATAAAGCTTTTTTTTGCTAAATATTTCATACAGAAATTCAACTGTCTGTAATTTGTGTGGCATTAATGTAACTTTATCCTCTAAAATTAAATGTTTACGTTTTTAAATATGCTTTGAAAATTTCTGAAATTCATTTAGTCAACAAAAAGTGTAAATATTTTCCCCTGTAATTTTGAAACAGAAACAAATGCAATGTTGTTTACGATGTCACACAAAACATCAACTCAGGTTTACGTAAAACAAAAGAAAATTGATTTTTTTAATGGAATTTTTTAACAATTTTTAAACAGCAATTTTTTATATAATTATTTTTTTATATAACTGAGATTTAAAGTGAGGCAGCGACTGCATATATTTACGAAAATTAAACAAAAATATCTTGAAATACTAAAGTAACTGTATACAATGAAATTACCACTAGCTTCAACCATGGCCTCTAGACGATTTTGGGATCTCCTGCATTTCTTCTGGATGGTTTTCTTGTTTAAGTTAATGAATGCTGCCATAATCATGGCCTTTAGCTCATCATTGGTATTAGAAAGAATTTTGTTGGCCTCTTACTCAACCGTACCCCACACATAATAAACAAACGGATTGCAGTCTGGGGAACTCTGACTCAGAGTAGCACTACCTCAAGGCACTTGATGCAGGCCTCCATGTCGAGTTTGATCCATTTAAACATCTGCATAATCCCCATTTGATTTACCCAACTCTTTCCAAATCCTCTGCATTGTCCTCAGATTGAGGCTCAAATACTCTAAAATGTTTTGTATTGAAGCTTCTGGTGTAAATGCCAAGCAGTACAACATGAGGTTTTCAAATTTCTGGCAGAGTGAATTGCATCATGGTGCTCTTTTACTCACAGATGGCAACCAACTGACTCTACTGTTTGTGCAGTCAACAAAATCAAAAACAAATGTGTATGCACAAAACAAAAAAATAAAATGGCGACAATTTACTCATCGCACCCTCTATAGAGCTCGCCTTATTCCAGGTTATATAAATATTGTGAGTTATGCATCAAGCTTGTCAACAAAAGCAAGGGAGAGAATGAGAAGTAAGAAATAAAAACAAAAAATTATACATAACTGGTTTTGAAACTTATGTGGGGGCAGGTAAAATTTATGTATTTAGCAAGTTGTGGATAACGTTATCAAGTGTGACAATGTCATGAAAAAACATGTCTCTTTTTGCACTGAATGAAACTTTGCTTATCATAAGAATAGCTTTTGTTAATCTAGAAGCAAGTGGAAATTCACAAATGCAAACAACATATAATGTGGCCTTGAGACAACTTTCTTCTTTCAACTATCAATAAATATTTTTTTTGTATTAACAGGAGAAATAACTTTACTGCATAAAAACTTTTGACATCTCTTTGAAAACAATAGACAATCATTTATTTCTTTCAAAAGGTATAAATAAAATTTGATTTGGTAAGTATAAATGTAGATATCTCAAAATTAAAACTTAATTATGAAGAAAAACATTTATATTTAGAAAAAAAAATGGTTATTTTTAAACATAATCTTTTCCCTTGTCAATGCACTGAAACAAATGCTTTTTCATAAATCATATTTTGTCTTTATAATCATTTCATCCCAATCAAGGCAGGACTGCCACTGGTGCACATGGGGGTTACAGTGACAGAAAAAACAAGGTACAGGGGATATTGAAGAAAAGATAAGAGAGGGATGAGAATCAAGTAGATAGAAGATGGTAATTGATGTTGCATTTAAACTTTTAGAGATTGGGAAGCAGGTAAATGATAGGGAGTTCCACAAATAAGAAATACAAGAAAATAAACTGTTAGATTAGAAGAAGCAGTTAGATTTAACTATTTTGACAATAAAAGAGTGGGATCTAGATGTCAATCCAGTAGTAAGTGTAAATACATGTGGTTGGGTAACCAGGAAAAAGAGTTCGTCAGAGCAGTTGCCATGAAAAAATACTTGTAGAAAAACAGAGGGAAGCCTCATCATGTCAGTGAAAAAGTGGCTGAAGGCAGGCTGCTAAGCCAGGATCAGTTATATTGTAGATCCTGCTTTGGATTTTTTCAAGAACCTCAAAATGAGTAGCAGGAGCACCTGATTAGATTTGGCAACAGTATTCAATGCACAAATGAATATATAATGAATATTATACCGTGAAGATTTTGAATCAAATTTCAGTTAACAACAAAGTTACTCAATAGATTTATTGATCTACCCTCATTTGCTTATTTACCCCCATCATCAGTGGTTAGAATATTCATTTCAGGAGAGTAAGACCCCTGCAAAAGGGGCTACTTTTTTAATGTTACATGTTTTGTTGGCTAGCAAACTGTTCATCATTGCTGGAGAAAAACTTGGCTCTGTGCCAAGCTCTATCTTTACAAAAAAAAACGAGATCAAACTCAAAATAGACTATTGTTGCCACACCTAGGCTGGAACTTCTCAGTCATTACTTTCCAGCCTTGACAGTGTTCACAGCCTTGTGGGTGATGAACGGTTTTCCCACCTTCAATCCCTTTTCCACAAACAAAACATTGCTAGCCTCTCACTACACTATTTCTGTGGCAGATATTCAGGTTAACTACATTCCTTGTTTTCACCTGTCTAGAACTTTACAGCTAAAATCCATCATGCCATGCATGTAGGCTCAAAACCATGCCCATTCCCTTTATATTCCATTGGTAAGAAAGAAGTTCCATTCAGACAACTTCTTCTCCAGAAAAATTGCATTGAAAGATTCCTGAGAAGATGCTTCCCTAATCACTATAATCAGAACCTCTCCAAGTCTGGGGTCAACCATTATCTATCCTACATATCCTTATAATATGCACATTTTATTCCTTTCTTATGCAACAATTACAACAACCTCATTAAGTAAACCTCTACCTTTAGTTTTTGGGCCTTGTACTGGGTGGACAATAGTAAAAAGTGAAGCAAAAAACAAAAGAAACCTCAAGAACTGAGTGGAGGCAACTGTGAAATAAAGACAATGTCTCACACATGTATATAAGAAGCCAGGATGTTTACCTTTTTGACTCTAGTCTAAACCAGATCTATGTCTATTTTTTTTTTATTTTAATCTGAACTGGATCTGTGTCAGTTTTTTTGACTATCTTTTTTTTAATTTACTGATAGTTCCCTCAATACAAGGCCCAAGTGTCACTCAAGGTAGTGTGAGATTGTTGTAAGGTAGAGGGAAGGAGGATGAAAATGTGTAGGATAGATATCGGTTGACCCTGAATGTGAAGATACCAAAATTGTAGTTGTCAGGGAAGAATCCTCTTATGGGTCCATTCCACAAAGCAAAAGTTCTGGACAAGAAACTGTCTGAATGGAACTTGCTCCTTATCAAAGGAACACAAAGAGAATTGTTTACTACCATGAACATAGCATGACAGGTTCTAGTTGTAAAGGTCTGAAATAGTGAAACAAAGGAATAGTCAAACATTTATCATAGTAATAGTGATAGGTTAGTAAGAGACTAGTAATCTTTTGTCTTTAGGAAAGACAAGGTGCGCAAACCACTCATCACCAACAAGGCTGTGTATCCACTTTTGAATTCTGTCAATGCACAGTGAGGATTGGGCAGCACCAACCCAGATATGGTATCAATACTTCATTCTTGGACCTTAGCAAAGAAACATAATACAAAAATGTGTTCAACAATACTAAGTACCTAAAGTATATATATATATATATATATATATATATATATATATATATATATAAACTTATTTCTAAATGGAACTTTATCGAAAAATTCAGGTTATAGAAGGAGTGGTCCGATTTTAATCAAATTTGATACACTCAAAGACAAAGACATAAGAAACAATATTCAGAAGTTTCAAGGCTGCAGTTCTTACAATAGTGCAGAAAATCGATAATATATAAGT
>JBBBDQ010000382.1:1490000-1677500 GCA_037127315.1 Ascarosepion bandense
AGATGACGTGATCAAGTGAAACTCGGCTATATAAGAACGACATTCCAGAGCCAAATGATGGAGAGATTGAGAAAGAGCCAGCTAAGAAGGCAAAGAAAAGACGAACCCAGCAATCAACTCCCTTGTATGTGCATGCCTACTTCTGACCACTCCTTTACTCTACACCATGTAACTGAAGAGGAAGAATAAAAATATAATTGTATATTTTTATATATCTGTGTTCGTTGTTGATGTCAAGCTGAACGTCAACATTTTCAGAGTAATTCAAGGTCAGCAGGTTAGAATCAAAATGATAATGATGTATGAAGTGTGTGATATGAACAGAATGTAGTAGGAAGCAAAGATCATAAGAATAAGTAGGAAAGATGATGATTGACACTTGATTTGAGGATCAACTTTGAAGTGTTCAGGGAAGCATCTACATGAGAATCTGTTTCATAAAGCATCTGTTTTACATTTGGAATACGAAAGTTATTCAACTCTGTGGAAGTGGTATGATGTGCCCTAGCTCTGAAAGTCTGAACTGGTGGAACTAAATAATGGAGCTCATCTGAACATTTGCCATGGAAATAGCGATAGAACACACAAGAGGTTTGTAATGTTAGGAAAGAAGTTGCAGAGTAGAAAATGAGTTTATCCTCAATAAGATCCTGAAAATGATTTCGAGCTCAAAGCTGGAAAGTGAGAATTGAGCAGCTTGAACCCAGATATGGCAGCAATATTTCATTTCTGGTTTAATCTGATATTTACGTAGATAAAGCATAGTGGAAAGAGTTAAATGCTTTTTGGAGCAATAGAATAACCTGACCATTTTTTCAGAATCTTTGGCAAGTAACTTTATATATGCAGTGGTGGAAAAATCAAGAAATATTGGATTTCCATGAGACAAAGAGGACCAATCCACAGCTACAATGGTCTTATTTAATTTTCATAATAAATCAGTAAAAAAATATTTGTCAATATTTCTGAGATAAGACATTGTAACTATTTACATTATTTACATCATACAATAACAAACAAACCTTATCCTCCATAATTAATGCCTCAATATATCATACCAAGGCAAACCAAATAAAGTATTAACTATTAAAGAAAATTAAAACATTAGATCAACAATAACATGATATAAGCAAATATTTAATTTACTACATCTACACTTTTTAAAAATTACATATATGTGAGTGAGTGCAATGTGCCTGCATGAGTATATAGGAGTATATACGCTATATACATATTCAAACAGCAACAAAGATACACTCTGAACCCAACCAACCATAATCAATACTCTAAAAACATAGGAAATAATTTTACCATGCCTGGTCTTTAAACTGTGTAACTGTTGTTTACAAACCAAGGTTTTGGAAGTCTTTAATAAAGGAAATATACTCTGTGGATGTGCATTGTGATGCATTGGATATCGACTCGGAACGGCAAATCAGTGAGCCGAGTTCAAATTTCAGCTGAATTCATTGCATTCACTTACGCACAAATACCCTTGGGAAAGGTATTAATCTGTCTCTTCCTTCCAGTTATGGGTTAAATAACAGGACAGATTGGGTTCTATAGCCTTGGTCAGCAACCAGTCTACCGCAGAAAGCAATGGCAACCTACTGCGGGATAATCTTCTGCCCAGTCAGTCATGTCTCTTTCGAGACATGATCGCCCAAGCGTGTATCACGTATGGCACTTAACTGACTGACTGACTCTTTGGCAGGGTTCTAATCTGCAATTCCTTTATTTGTGGGAAACCACCATAATTTTAGACTGCTCAGTCACGAAAGACTTTTACATGGAAGTAAAGCACAATTGCCCTTATAAAGGAAGGGACATCTCTCATAAAGATGTTTCCAAACCTCGACCAATTAACTTTATTTTCATGTCCATAGATGACATGGGATGTGAAACTAGAACAAACTACCATAGAAATAAAGGGTTTAGTTCAAAATTCTAATCAACTGTAGAATGCCAGTGCGTACAATGGTTGAAACATCACGGACGACAACAAAGATAAGGACAACAGTGTAAATAGTTACAATAAATTCTCTCAGAAATATTGACAAATCATTTTACATCAATGAATATAGGCCGTTATTATAAAGATTTAAATTTAATCTTCCCACTTTTAAATAGTAACATTTTAGGTTACTCATGTTATAATTTAAATTAAAATTATACATTCCTTATACTTTTCCAGGCTTTTTATATATCTATACATGTGGAAGTTGGAGTGATATATGGAAAAAAACAAAAAAACAAATAACAAACCCTGCATAAGACATGAAGAATCTATTTGATCAATTATTACAAATGGGCACTCATACAATACATAAATTCATTGTTGACTGAGTAACTATATAAAAGAGTGTCTGTTTATACATGTGCAGTAAGGTCCCTTCTGATAATTTGCCAGTATACATCATAGTCAGGGATGTAGTTCTTCAATTATTCAAATTTGTTTAATTATTTTCCTGACTGATCTTATATATTTATACAAGATGTATTAAACACACAGTCCATGGGGAACCATTTTATGGCCAATATTTTTCTCAAATTTCAAAAGTTAAACAAATTTTTCCCTTCATCTCTTCCATAATTTTGCAGTATTGAACTTGACCTCTCCACCAAGTGCAAACAATCAGTTAATTTTAAGGTCAGTGAGTTCTGTTATCGTCCCTTACCAGGGAAAGGAAAAATACTTGACATCCTCACAATCACATATTTATCATCAGCTACCTGATGAAAGAATGTAATTGTTGGGTGGTGGTTTTTATTTAGCTGCATGTCAACCTCTATGAAATGTAAATATTATATATGCAATTTTATTTTATTTTTGGAGATAATAATGGTTTAGTGATACAAGACTTACTAATTAACCCATAGCTGGGAGGAACAAATTGAATTCATGCTTTTCCCAAGAGTATTTGTGTGTAAGTGAATATAACGACTCCAATTGGAATTGAAACTTGGTCTACAAGCCATTATCCATTATAGCACACGCAAACCCAATCTCACAGCACCTAGTATTTCCAAGCAGTCATCCATCTAAGTACTGACCAGGCTCAACATTGCTTAACTTTGGTGATCGTACAGGAACCAAAGTTTTAACATGATGTGGTCTTAAGACAAGAGTATAAATGTGCTTTGTTTCATTTGCATTTTTTTTTTGTTTTGGATTTCATAAAAAGAAATAAAATTCTCATATTTGTTAAAAAGAAATTAAGTATTGAATTTTTACAAACATTATACAATTTTTTTTTTATAAAGTAAAAACTGAAAAAAGATAACCTTGGTTACTCATATTGGCATGTAGATTTTTTTTCATAACAAAAGAAGAAATAAACTTTGGCTGGAATCTGAGATAAAAGATGCCCAACCCCAGGGATTCCAACCCTGAAACAGAAAACTGTACAAAAAGAGGTGGGGGTCATGTAATATTAATGCCAGCATGACAGCATTGTGGGGACTGGGCAATTTTTGTTCTTGATCCATATTTATGGGTAAGTGTAAAAATTCAGAAAATTCTATAAAACAAAAGTTATTTTTACTTCTGTTTATAAATACCTGTTGCACAATAAAATTCTTGCCTTGATAAAGTCCATCAGAAAATGAAACATGTCAGCCAAGAAAAGTTTTCCTTTTGTCTTTAGTCATATATGTGACTGAGCCCCCCACTTAAAATTATGGAGGATGCTAAGTGATGTAATTTAATGTCTGTTTTTTTTATTTATGTTATTTTTGTTTGACAATTAAAATATGTGTTATCTAAATCTAATCTAAACTTATTTATAAATGGAACTTTATGTGTGTGTGTGTGTGTGTGTGTGTGTGTGTCCCTGTTACCTATAGACTCTGAAACGGCTGAACTGATTTTCTTGAAAATTTATGCAGTTGTACTATAAGCATCTGCGAGTGTTCTCAGCTAGGTTTTGTGTCGAAGTAACCCTGATAAATATCAAAAATCGATAATAAAAAACATCGGTTTATAGAAGGAGTAGTCCGATTTTAATCAAATTTGATACACTCAAAGACATAAGAAATGATATTCAGAAGTTTCAAGGTTGCAGTTCTTACAATAGTGCAGAAAATCAATAATATATATATATATATAAAAGGCAAGATGTTTGTGTGTGTGTCTGTTTATCTGCCTGTATGTCTGTATTTTTTTCAGCCCTTTTATTTTAGTTTTTTGCTTCGGGTTTGGCTCTAAGTAGATATAATTGTAGTTCTTAGCCTCAGCCATGATACCATTTACTCAGAGGACTTATTTAGCCTTCAAAATTCAGTTTACAACGAAAAAAAACTTATTTGATATCAATACCATGAAATCAAAATTTGACTTACATCCATTCATTTTTCTTTCAGTTTACGATTTCACTTTAACTGGAAACAACTCTTGCTTTTTAGTCTTTCGTGCAAATGTCCAAAAAGTCTGAGCGCCAGGACCATGGATTAGTTTTAAAGCTTTCATTCCACCCGAGCAACGCTGGGCTATACTGCTAGTATATTTTTACAAATTGTTATAATCATGTATGTTAGCTTGGGAAAAGGAGTATTTTTTTTTAGGAAAGGGGATACTTGAAAACCTTTGAAATGTTCTTGATGCAAAATAAAATCTTTACATTTGTATTGATAAAGCCCATCAGAGGATGAAATGCATCAAGCTTTCTTGTTGTCTTTATTTGTAGATGTAAATGAGCTCCCCACTTAAAAAAAATCATGTGTCACATTCTGTCTTAGAGGGGAGGTCAGGTAAATAAAATTTGAGCTCATATTGGGGTGGAGTGATTACATGGAGCAAAAGACAACTATCACAAACAACAGAAAATCATGTCAGAGAAAAGAATTATAAATAAACTGAAATTTAAAAAAAAAGAAGAATCTATTTGTCTATACTTCTGAGATGAGGCAGTATTTACACTATTTACATTGTTTGAACTATTGCCCTCATTTTTATTGCCATTATTACAATGTTTTGGCTGTTGTATGCTAGGTGCTAGGAATTTTGAACTGAAACCTTTATTACGGTCACTGGGGTATATCATTCTCATTCCATGTGTGATGCCACTTCTGGTAGCCATGTAGTCATCTCCCTTTAACCAGAAGTGGCGTCATTTTGTTTTCTAGTAAGATTTTTTTTTTTTCAGTTATGTATTTCTGGCAATGTCTTATTCTTTTACTATGAAAATGTACTGCTGCTAATTTTTCTAATGTATTTTTATATTTTCATGTTTTGACCCCAGTTTGGGGGTTCACTATTTGGCCATAGCTGAGATCCTAACAAGTATTACCACTCTAGGTCAAGTTGAACCTGGGAACAATGGCCTCAAAATTATCAATTGAATTATAACTTAATTCAGCTACATGATTTGTGGACCAATAGTTGGGAACTGATTCTTTAGGGAATCTGCAGGATAGTGTTCATTGTCCCCTACTTCTGGCTTGCTACCCTCTTGTGCCCTTGAGTTTGAACTCCTGATACACTAAGAATAAAACAAGTTATTAATACTGTCACTTCATCTATTTCTCTGCAGAGTTAACTAAGCATATGTGCACATATCTAAACAAGTATTATATTGCTTAAAAAAATTATTCTTTGATTTTATAACCAAGTTAATCAAATTGAATGTTTTTTGTCCAATGATTCCTTGTCAAGACATGTGCAGTAGAAAGAACAATACATTTACATAACAAGAAAGAACAGGTATTCGTACCTTTTAATGAAAACTGACATCATTCAGCTAAATTATAAAAAGCTACTTTGTTAAAATAAAAAAAGATTTTCTTAGTTTTCAGATGTAAACACTGAAAGTTTCAGGATTTGTTTACACTTTTTAAATATGCATATACTAGCAGTATAGCCCCGACGTTGCTCGGGTGTAATGAAAGCTTTAAAAATAATCCACGGTCCTGGAGCTCAGACTCTTTGGATGTTGGCATGAAAGACTAAAAAGCAATAGTTGTTTCCAGTTAAAACAAAACCATAGACTGAAAGAAAAATGAATGGATGTAAGTCAAATTTTGATTTCCTGATATCGATATCAAATTTTCTGCACTATTGTAATAACTGCAACCTTGAAACTTCTGAATATCATTTCTTATGTCTTTGTCTAAGAATGTATCAAATTTGATTAAAATTGGACCACTCCTTCTATAACCAGACTTTTTCAATTATTGATTTTAGATATTTATCAGGGGTACCTCGACACAAAACCTAGCTAAGAACACTCACAGATGCTTATAGTACAACTGTGTAAATTTTCAAGAAAATCGGTTGAACCGTTTCGGAGTCTATAGGTAACAGATGCACACACTAAATAATTTTAGATTAAAAGCAAATTTTTTTAAAAAATAAACTAAATATTAGATTTACAACTAAATATTCATTCACTATTTGCAAGATGGTATCCCAAGGTTAATGGAATTTGATAATGACTAAAATTACTTATAAGAAATGGTGTTTATCCAACCATTTTAATGTACTCTTTGTATTGGTTGTAGTTTTTGTGGAAATAAATATGAGGCATTACTTTTGAAGCATTCCTTGTGTATTTGCTTACAAACACACAACCACACAAATATTAAATGTTCTTGGTCCAATCAGTAGAGTGCAAAAGTGGGGGTAAAGGCATCGATATCAAGAAGACATCTAATCAGGGTGAAATAAAAAATTAGTTTTTGGAAATTTAAATTGTTAACTTTGTTGTACAAGTGCCCTACACTCCCACATGAAGTCGATGTGAATGTGGATCTGTGTTTTGATAAATGAAACCAGAATAACCCCTGCCCCTACACCATTTGAGTCTTAGTGGGGCATACAAACAAGGCTCTGCTTATTACTGGCCCAATTCATTCTGGTGGAATCTGATATTAGGTCAGATTTTGGCTTCCAAAAATCAGACCAAATACCACAAATTCTTTGACATCCCTTCTTGGTTAAGCCAAGAATTTTTTCAACATACCTTTGGATATACAAGTTGTCCATAAAGTTTGTGTGCACTTTAAAAAATTTATAACTTTATTTGTATTTATGATAGAAATAATCTGTAAAAATGTTATGAAGTTTAATGTACCTAGTTTTAAGTATAATTATTGAATAATTCTTTACCACAAAATTTGCAACAATTTTTAGATAAGTAAAAAAATATTTTCTTTTTTTCAAAATCAATTTGATCCATGGCTTCAACAGACATGTGAAAACAATTGTGTATGCAACTAAACCTAGTTCATTAGAAGATTTGAAAGCTAAAATAACTAATGTGATTTCAGGTATTACTGTAAATCAGTTGGCAAATGTTTTCCGTGAACTGCAAAATCGTATTACCCTTTGTATTGGTAATGATGGAGGACATGTGGAAACTTAAATAAAATTTCAATAAAACTTTGAAAAGTATAGATTTACTTCTTTTTAATTCTTTTTACGAACTATTTCTATCGCAAATACAAATAAAGTTATAAATTTTTTAAAGTGCACACAAACTTTATAGACACCCTGTATAATGTACATAAATATAATGTATATAAATAATAAAAATTAAGTATGGGCAAATCTATAAGGAAAAACATTTAATGTTAATAAAATTGCTTCCAATTATATTAAAGTTTAGCATTTGAAATTTTAAAGAAAACATTTATTCAATATATTACAAGAAATATTGTCATTTGAAACTGGAGTTTTTAGTGTAAAGTCTATTTGCTAGATATCACTAGAGTATACAGAATTTGTGTTAAGACAATGCTACAAGACTAATATTATATATAAATTTGATAAGTGAAAACATTTCATGAAAATAGATTTGCTTGTTTTCAGTTAAATCTCTTTTCATGAAACCTTTCCATTTGTCAAATTTGTTAGGATAGATTTATAAGATGTGTATGATTATATATATATATATCGGTCGAGTTTCGATCACAGCCAGAAGCAAATAGATGTGTCTAGCCACACTAATGAGCTGTGATACAGCAAAACAGGCTTGTATGTGGATGACTAATATATTATGCTCTCATTACGAATGAGCTCTCTAGAGAAGAAAATGTTAAAAACAGTTTCCACTTCTGCGATATAAGCATTACTCTTCAGAAATGAATTGAGTTCTTTCAGTGACTGGCATGTGTATACATTTATATACAACACGTTCAAATTTCCCTTCTCTAATTCCATGCACCTATGGCTTAGGGAGTAGTAACTCCGACTGACACCAATCGATCGAGTTTCAATCCCGCCCAGAAGCAAGTGGAAGTGTCTAGCTACAGTGATGAACTGTGATACAGCGAAACAGGCTTGTATGTCGATGACTAATATATATATATATATATATATATATATATATATATATATATAAAATATGTTTATTTGGGATAAAGTTTAGTGCTAAGGTTGTTGTTTTTTCAGTTGTTTTATTGATAAAATGCATTTTGGCAAGCAAGTTTTTATCATAAAGTGCTTGATATCGGGATGAAGATAGAGCATTGATAAGTACAAAAAATCTGTCTCCTTAACTGAGCAGATTCATGTCAACTTCAAAGTTTCATGAGGATACTGTTATGATGTTCTCACTCATCAGGACAAACTTTACATACTGAGATTCATTTTGGATCTCAATATGTAAAGTCAGAAATTTATTTGACTGAAGAGAGTCAACTTTGAACTTGAAACACATGTAGTGACACAAATATATAATTATAGACACTTAATATATTATACAAAAGATAAATGATATTAATAATAACAACAATAAGTCTACACTTTAAAACATTCATGACTTCTCTCACTTTTTTAACCTATACCAATCGTTGGAACAACCCATATTTCTGTTTTCAATATATATATATATCGCAAATACCCTTGGGAAAGGTATTAATCCGTCTTTTCCTTTCAGTTATGGGTAAATAACAGGGCAGATTGGGTTCTATAGCCTTGGTCAGAAACCAGTCTACCGCAGAAAGCAATGGCAACCTACTGCGGGATAATCGGGATAATCTTCTGCCAAGTCAGTCATGTCTCGTAAGAGACATGATCGCCCAAGCGTGTATCATGTATGGCACTTAACTGACTGATATATATATATATATATATATATATATATATATATATATATAACTATTAATATGAACATTATCTTTAATGAGTAGACGTGCTTGAGTTTATATCTGTTTTTTTTTCTTTTACTCAGTAGTTAAATGTCAACTAGCTTTGAACTATATATGATGCATTGGTAAAGAGGCTGAAAAGTGGTTGGTTCCTTGTGCCACTCCACAAACTACCTGACTCCTGATATGATCTATCTTTATAAAATTCAGATCTGACACAAAAAAAAAAAAAATACTGCTACTATATCTAGGCTGGAGCTGCACTTCCTTGAGTTCAAAAGCATTTACCCAGTCTCATGAGCAAAAAATTATTTTCCAACCCTACAGCCCATTTTTCACGGGATAACCTATTGTATTCCATAAGTAAGAAAGAAGTTCCACTCATTTCAAGCTTCTTCCTAAGAATAACTATTTGTATAACAGACTCCTGAGAGGATGATTCCCTGATCACTACAATCTTATCCTCTTCCAGCCTATGGTCAATTGTTATCTGTCAAATATATCCTCATAATCTGCCTTTACTTCCTCTTCTTATTACTATAAACCAATCTCACTAATTACCCTCCAACTTAAGTGGCTCTTGGGGCTTTTATAGGGTGATCTTTTAGTGAAAAAACAATTTAAATTGTTATAAGCTTTTGCATAATTAATAAAATTCATTAAAATGTTGATTTCGAAAGATCTCTGCTATGAAAAAACCAAAACGACAAAATGTTAACAGATTGATATGATAAGTCTTTATAATTAGTGCAATCATTTTATAAAAACATTGGTAAATTGGTAAATTTCTCATGTTTGTATACAGGTTGTGGCAGAAATACCTTCCTCAGAATGGCAAGACAATAGTGATAATGGTGTCTTCATCTAGCTGTTGTGCCATTCTATGGGAGGTATTTCTGCTGCACACTGTATAAGCTCTCTCTGTCTCTCTTTTTATACACACACACACATGTAAATTGGTGCTGAAAAATTTCTGCCACACTGACTTCCTAAAATCTCACTAAGTGAACAAACATCAGATTTTTGGGGAAAGAACTTCTTGGTTGGTTTGAGAACTTTTCTGTAACCCCCTTTTTATATGTATGTACATCTGTATGTGTGTATATATATATTAAAACAAGTATAGCTTTATTTCTTACTGTAAGATGCTACTTAATAAAGATTGCCTTACAGCCTTATCACACAAAAACAGGTTAGAATTGTTATTTGGAGGGTCAATTTCCAATGTTAGTTGAGTTCAAAATATTCACTTACATATAAATACCTTTGAGAAAGTTGTTAATCCATCTCTGCTCCCCCAGCTATAGGTTAATTTTTAGGACTTGTATCAGTAAATATATTACTATTTCCTAAAAATTCTTAAAATCTAAAAATATTTTCTGGCTTTAAATGTACTGCAAAAGGTTGATAAGCTGTAAACAACCAAACATATAAATCATGTTTGAATCTTCAAATTGTGTGTGTGTGTGTGTGGTGTATACAGGGTGCGATGTGAAAATTGTCGCCATTTTATATTTTTAATTTTTCACATGTTTTATTTGTCTTTGATTTTGTGGACTGAACAGTATAGTAGGGTTAGTTGGGCACCTTCTGTAAGAAAAGAAGCACCATGATACAATTCACTCTTACAGAAATTTAAAAATGGCATGCTGTCCTGCTTGGCATTTGTGCCAAAAGCTCTAATATAAACATCTCGGAGTGTTTGGGTGACAATCTGAGGACAATGCAGAGAATATGGAAAGAGTTCGATGTTATATCCATTCAGCATCATGGTTTGAGTTTTGTTTAACGGCAAATCAACCTCTGTGGGTTATTTAATATCAAAAAGTTTTTATTCCTTTTTTTTATTTTAGAAAACTGATAATGTCTTCGAGTTTTGTATTCAAAAATGTTTTGCTGAGAATAACCATTCCAGTCAAAAATCTATTATGGTAATAATTTTTTCTAAAAAATATATTGTTGGTAATATTTTTCCTTCAAAAATGTATATTTTTCTATAAAAGTCTATTTTTATGCATATATTTCTATAAAAGTGTATTTTTATACTTTCATAGTGTTTTGACCCCAATTTGGGGGTTAACTATTTGCCCATAGCTGGGACCCTAACAGGTGCTACTACAAGTCAGGGTGGATCTGGGAACAACAGCAATTAAGAGGTGGTTCCATGCTCCTCAAAACCTCCCAATCAGAGGTCTTGCAGCCAGATGCAGTTTACCATCATGACCAGGACCTTCAGCATCATGGTGTTTGGAAAGATTACTAGTGATAGGGAAGTCATACCTCCATTCATCTTCCTACAGGGCTTCAAACTCAACACAGAGATTGACATCAAGTGTCTTGAGAAGGTAGTGCAGCCCTGGGTTAATAGTGCAGCTACTGAAAGACTATTTCTGGTAACAGAACTCTGCACCATGCCACAGTCATGATAGTCAGACAATTTCTGTGAGCACATCACCTCTTATATCTGGACACCTAACTCCCTGACTGCAAACCCCCTTGATTATTATAGTTGGGATGCAGTTAAGTAAGAGACAAAACTCATAATACCAAAGGTGAACTGAAGACAATGATTATGTCAACATTCACCAACAAGGAGATCATCCAGAAGATATGCAGGAGATTCCAAAGTCATCCTGAAGCTGTGGTTGAAGCCAATCATGATTTTACTGAATAAACTTACTCTTTAGTATTTTGTAATATTTTTATGTAATTTTGGTAAATATATCTGTTAAAATGAGGTAACAGTGTAATTTTCATTTTTGTGTAATTTAGACAACTATTCATTGCACCCTGTGTGTGTGTGTGCATATATATATATATATATATATATATATATATATATATATATACATACACACACACACACACACACACACAAGTTAAAAGATCAAATGCAGAATGAATAGGAAACATACCAATCTATCAAGCTTCACTTTTATTAAAGCATTGTCAGAGATTATAAGAAAATAGACTAAAAGACACAAACTCTGACATTTTCAATTTTGTTGGGTCAGTTCTCATTGGTCAGTCATGTATCACATGCATTAAAACTGTACATAATACTATATAAGTCTGTGAAGATTCATGAATGTCTAAATGGGCATTGGATGTTAATGTGTATTCATGACTATATATATATATATATATATATATATATATATACAACAATTAACCCATAGAGGTTGATATGGCACTAAAAAAAATCCACCACCAACTCTTATATGTTGTAAGTTTCTGACCTGTGTTTGGTTTTAAAACTCCAAGGTGACTTTTGCAAAGAGTTCTCAGCTGTTACTCTAAACCAATTCTATATATTAACCCTCAAAAAAGAGACTTGAGGCAACAGATGTGGTTGTTTGGAGCAAGAATCAAGTTCTGTTTCCATCTCCTATTTTTTCCCCTTCTCCTCCCCAAGTTGGTGTATATTTGGAGTTGTTTTTTAGATTTTTTTCACTTTGTGCCTGATGATACCTCATGGTTGAAACCAAGGTAGCTTGGTGTTAAATCCTTAATTATTGAGTGTATAGTTTTCCTCTATTTTCTTTTTATTGAATTTTGTATTGAGCACTTTTTCATACCTTTGGGAGCAGTTGTTCTTCCTCTCCTCTGCAGTACTGTTTATATATTATAAAAACACTACTGATTTAATTATCTGTAAGAATTCTCCCCTACCAACTAATGTATTATGTAAAACCAACATTATATATCAATTCAAATGTTCCTTGGAAGAATGTATCTCCGACAAAAAAAAAACAAATAACAAATATACATGTTGAATTTACAACAACTACATTAAGAGACGTCTTACATTACACATATCTGACCATTTGTTCATTTCTAGACACCTACAACAACATTCCTGTCTACGTTCACAATATAAAAAATAATGATTGATAACACAACTATTCTCCACCAAGAAAACAACAAAAGCAAACTACAAATCCTCAAGGCAATATTCATTAAAAAATTTAAGCCATCAATAGAATCAGCTATGAATACTGTAGTAATGTTCTAAATTGCTTATAAAAAAAGAAAAAGAAACTTTTTGCATTAGTATGTGCATGACCATGACATTATAACATAAAAAATTCTATCATGGATAATTTTCACATTCTAATCAATGCTAAGCAATTTGTCAACTGTTACATTTGAAACAAGAAGACAATTTACAGTAATTTTTAGCAACAGTTTTGTGATTATTTTTTGTTACTACAACTTACTCCCCTGAAGATGATCTCACAATGAGACTGAAAGTACTTGGGAACATTGAGAAATGAATAATAAAATCATCTGTCAAATTTACAGCACATTTCTTACATCTTTCAAACATAATGCGTGAAAGATTATCCGCGAGTACGAATGGATTTTATTAAAAATAGGCAGACACTATGTTTGCAATTTATTTAATTTGACATGCCTAAAAGAAAATTTGTTGCCTAAATAAACAAATATGTGTGTGTGTGTGTGTTATAAACAAGCAAACAAGGTATGCTTCTACACCCCATATTATCAGATACAAATAACAAGCACCACATATTTGAAAAGCCATAGTAAAATAGAAATAAAAAACAATTTCTGTTTTAAGTAGATCAATTTAAATCCAACAGTTTCTATTGGGTGTAATACATACATATAAAACAATCGTTCTGGTTACTGAGTCTGATAACGTAATTTAATTTATGACTTCACTTATCCTCAAAGATCTGAATGTGTTTTACTTACAGTTTTGTCTTTCATTCTGATTTTGAAATCAATAATCAGTCAGCCAGTTAATTGCAATATGAGATACATGCTTGGGTGATTATGTCTTGAAAGAAATATGACTGACCGGGTAGAAGATTTTCACACAGTAGGTCGACATTACTTTCTGCTGTAGATTGGTTGCCAACCAAGGCTATAGAATCCAATCTGTCCTGCTATTTAACCCATAGCTGGAGGAAGAAGAGATGGATCAATATCTTTCCCAAGGATATTTAGTGCATAAGTGAATGCAAAAAATTTCACCTGGAATCTGAACATGGCTCTCCATTTTCTCATTCTAAGCGGATATTCACTGCACCATAAGGTACAACAGATGTTCAGTAAAATATGCCATTTATAGCTTTTCCACTTTACTATCCCTCTATCGAGAGATGCCGTATTATCCTGCCCCTGGCTGCATACACATTGTGCCAGGTATTGAGCCCTACCAGAAGATTCATCTACCATTTGACAGGTCTTATTTTTATTCCTGCTGATTGTCTAGCCACCCTTCCCACCTGAAAAGCCTGAAGAGGGAACAGATTTTGTCATGCAAGTATATCCCTTAAGTGTAGATACTTCTACTAAATTGTTGAAATAACAATATAGTATGAAGTAAAAAGCCCCAAACTTAATAAAGACGAACTTTTTCCACCAAAATGTTTATGTTATTATTCAGAGGAAAGATCAAAGTATTTTTTTTTACCAATTTTTTTTTCCCTTCTAACACGTTCAAAATTTTGGTAAAAAATCTTGTTTTGATTTTAGTTAGCGGTTAACCAAATCATTACGAGAGTTTACAATGGAAAATGTAATATTATGCAACTCAGTTTTTTTCCGATGACAAACACAATAATTTGGAAATTCTTGCAAAAATCAAATAATTGTCAGATTTAAACGAAACTTTCATGACTTATTCACAAATGAATGAAATTATTTTTAAAATTATTATTTATAAAAAATCATAACAAAAATATTTTTTTCACTGTTACCTCCACTTCCACATAAATTCATGAAATTTTAAGAAATTAAATTTTGTTGGGAAAATTGGTTTTATTAGTTAAATGCAGAGGAATGTAAATCATTTTTTTCAAAGCATTTTGCCTTTATTTCCAAAAAGTCTCCTCATAGTAAAATGAAAAATGCAATAAAACTATGACATAATTTAATTTGATAAGCTTTTAGGTGCTTTAATAAATAATATATATTAAGGACATTATTGTCTAAAGAAAAAATTTTTTTCAATTAATAATGAAATTTTAAAAAGAATTGTTTTCCTTTTTTAAAAATCATAATTTTTGAAGTTTCAAAAATATTCTTAAAATACTTGAAAGAGATGTTAGTTTATAAAATTATTAAGTGAAGATTATATTTACTAATCAAAAATTGAAAAGTTTGATACAAATCCTCATGCCTTTGTATTTATTAAAATAATTATAATTTTTTTTTGTGTATCTGAAGTCTTTTTTGTATTGAAATTTCTATGCGCACATTAAAAGGTTTTGTGTTTTATGATTTCTTCCCTTTACAGAAAAAAAATTTATACAATTATATCACTTGGAATCACCACACACTTAGTTTATCTTACATCTGTCAAGTTGTCATCACATTTCAAATAAGGGGAAAAGGTTATAAAGTTCAACTCTGTGTTTAAGATATAAATTTATTCTAAATTTCATGCTATAAATAAGTAATAGTTGTGTAAATAAGATTAATTTAACATTAAATTTGTTTATTTTCCAAAAATAATGTGTCACAGATGTATATTTTATTTTTGTAACATTTTTAAAACCGAAAATTAACTTTTATTTACAAATGTGTCAATCGCTCAAAAATGTCAAAAAAATTCAAAGATTAAAAAAAATTGAAAAATTTTAGTTTCCAATCAATATAATTTCTACTTGAAATACATCAGAGTATTTTGCTTACTGGAAATAGTAAATTTAATCATTTAGCTTTCAATTAAAACTAAAATAAAAGTTTCAAGAAAACTTTTATTTTTAAAAATTCAGTTTAAAAGTTAGTTATCAAAAATGAGTGGAGGTACCTAGTTAAGTGCCATACATGATACACAATTGGGCAATCATGTCTTGAAAGAGACATAACTGACTGGGCAGAAGATTTTCTGCAATAGGTTACCATTACTTTCTGCAATAGACTGGTTGCTAATCAGAACTCAATCTGTCTTGCTATTAAGCCTCGATCTGGAGTGAGAAAAGCCAGAATATTTGTGTGTAAGTGAATGCAATGAAGTCAACTGGATTTCAAACACGGCTCTCCAATTTTTCAGTTCAAACTGATATTCACTGTATCACAATGCACATTCCATGCATGGATATACAAGATTAAAATAAATACCTGTTTTCAATTACAACATTTAATGATAAACAGAGAAAAGCAACCATGAAATTTCAGTGAATTTGATCATTAAAGATAACATTTACCATTACACCTGTTTTCCACTGTCTTCTTCAAAGTAGCTCTCTTTGGCATGTACAGTGATTTCATAAAAAATCATATCACAAATAGAGACAACTATAGTTTGACTCAATAAATCAATAATTATGAATTCAAGTCTGTAGCCTTAACAGACTAGTAAAAACTGTTAATATGACATTGGTATAAATATTTATGAATTCAAGTCTGTAACCTTAACAGACTAGTAAAAACTGTTAATATGTCATTGTTTCATCTATTTTAGGTTTTTGTTCAGGTTCAACTCTGTGAAATATACACAAGGGACTTGAACAGGTTCATCCATATCTTCATCTGCCAATTTACTCAATGGCTATTTCATACATCTCTTGAAATCACTCCACCAGAAACCCAGGTTCTTTTATATGCCATGTTCTTTCAGGATATGTGCAATCATTGCTCTCCACAATTTCCTACCCTAAGTAATGTACAGTCTTTGTTCTACCATCTATTCACACAAGCTCATTAAGTAGATTATTTCCGTTTCTCACAGCCCCCCGTCACCTTCAATATGTCTTGTGAGTGTTGAATTCTCCAAGCTCTTTTTTGTCATTATTTGTCTCACAAATTTAAATTATCTTTGACTCCAATTACAAGTTGCCTTTTATCTTCCTATTTTCCTTAAAACTTCCACATTGCTTATATATTCCACCCATGATATTCTCAACATCTTTCTGTAGAACCATATCTATTGCCTCAAGAAATAATATATAAGAGAACTGGTATAACATAATGGCTGAGTCAGTTAAGTGCCATACATGATACACACTTTGAGCGATCATGTCTCGAAGATGACATGACTGACTGGGCAGAAGTTTATCCCGCAGTAGGTTGCCATTGCTTTCTGCAGTAGACTGGTTGCCAGCCAAGGCTATAGAACCCAATCTGTCCTGTTATTTAACCCATAACTGGAGGGAAGAGATAGTTTAATACCTTTCCCAAGGGTATTTGTGCATAAGTAAATACAAGGTATTCAACTTTTGCAAAAGTCATCTTGAAGTTTTAAAACCAAGCACTGGTCAGAAACTTGCAACATATAAGATTTGATGGTGGATTTTGTTTAGCTCCATATCAACCTCTATGGGTTATTTAATGTCAAAATCTAAATATTTTTAATACAATTGTATGGTTTCAATTAAATATAATCTGAATGTAATTGTATGCATTCAACTACAGACAAAATGTATTGTTAGTCATTTTACTACAAATAGAATAGATTAATGTTGGTCATTTTTATATAAAAATATATTGCTGATATTTTTACTGTAAGGATTTTTATACTTTCATATTGCTTTCATTTGGGATTCACTATATGCCCAAACAGGTGCTACTACTCAGGGTCAGAGTGAACCTGGGAACTGCAGTAATTAAAATTAGTCGTTCACACTCCTCAAAACCTCCAATATTCCGATCAGATATTTTGCTGCCAGATGTAGTTTATCGTCATACCCAGGACTAAAGTATATGAGAACATATTGACTAATTGAATTGCTAATTGACATGAAGTTTAATAACATTTTATTTTAGTTTTTTTAAAGTTTTTGCTAAAACAACAACGAATTAAGTAATTTTAAATTTTAATTGATGATTAGTGCTTCTTTTTAGAACTGTGTCAGCATACTTTTTCTTTCTGCATTTTATTTTAATTTAATATTCCGGCGTATGGTCGATCGGTAACACTCATTCATTATGATACATCTTAAAGCTGTCTAACAAAAAAAACAAAGCCTTCAAAACTAAAAAAAAAAAATAGTAAGCAGTGTCGAATTTTTAACTTTATACACGCAAAATAAATCAAAAATAAAATAAAAAAAATAAGTAAAAAACACACAATTAAACCTATTTTTAATTAATCCAAAGAATTAAATTTATTTTTGTAATTTAATTAGATATTAAAATTTTAAAAAAAATAAATAAAGATTACTTTTTCACCTACATTGGAAAATCATTAAAAAATGATTTAAAGTTTAAACAGACAGTTATTGTAAATTATTTTGCTAAATAAGTTATTGGATTTTTTTAAATACTTGGAAAGGCTAAAAGGAAATTAATAAAAAATACCATTGAAATAGACAAGAAAACTAAAAGAAAACTTACCTTCATAAGGTTAAATTGTATTTTTCTACCCCAGAAGTGTATACTCCAGTGTTCGTTGTCTTCTTTTTTAGTTAGTAACCACAGCAGCAGCAACAAACAACAAAAGTAGAAACACTACTTAGATTAAAGATTTAAATCGTGGAAATAATCATCGTCTATCCTTTGCATATATAGACAGAAACACAGTCAGTCAGGATGCAGACAGGCAGATAGATGCTACAATTCGTACAAAAATACAGGAATATTAGGAACGGGAATAAATAAATTATAGATTTCTGTCGCACTAAAGAAAAGAGCATCACCTTTTGTCCTTTTTTTTTTTTTTTTTTTTTAAACCAATACGAATTTTGAGAATTTGGTATTACTCATTCATTAAGAATTGTCAATTCATCAATTTAATTATTAAACTCAAATCAAGATTGCAAATTGATTCTCCTTCCTCCATATACCATGACCATTTTTAAAAAAATCAGTAGCCATACACACAGTTCACTGAGCGCTAAACCCCAATAAAATAAATAATTTAGATTTTTTTTTCTCTTATTATTTCAAAATTTTATTTTTTTATCTGGTTACTTTTAAAAGCTATGAATCATTCATTTTTTTTTTTAATTTAGTAAACAGAAAAAAAATGTAATTAGGCTGCCACTATAACCAAAAATACAGCAGTATTTTTACGCTATTACATAAATAAATTTATTTTGAAAACTTTTTAAATAAACTTTTTTGCTGTTCCATTGTCAAAGAATTCCATTGCAACTCAGACTAACCAGAATAATGAGTTCAAACTCAAAGAGAAGAGTTGAAAATGCCGGTTCTTCGTCAATAAAAGAACCTAAGGAACGTCGATGAAGTAAAAACTAAAATAAAAAAAGGTATCATTTTTTAGAATTTACCTTCACTAGAGTGACTAATTTAATAAATTATGGGTAGCCTCTTTTAGGAATACCAGGTAGTCAAGACCTCCTATATAGGAGGTCTTGGTACAGTATAACAGTAAGCACTAAAGTGAACAGTAAACACTCTAACACACAGTTGTGTTGTGTCAGACGTAACAAAGTTTTTAAATAAAGGCGAAGCGGTGAATTAAGTTTTTTTTTTTTTTTTTTTTTAGGATTGAAATTTTTACAGATAATCTCTAGTTAGTACTGAGTGATGAGAAAAATAAGAAAACCATAATGTTTCGATTTTCCAGGTGGGCGAAAGCTTGCTTTGAAAATATTAAAATCATCATCCGTCCGGGGTAAATATATTTTTTAATTTTATTTTTTACGCTAAAAAATCAACTTTTTTTTTACTCGGACTGGATTTGAACACCGACATCGACGATTCAGAACAAGCACATCGGATATGTCAACAAGCAAACAAGATTCAAGAAAGAAAGAAAGAAAGAAAGAAAGAAAATGTTTTCAAACATTTATCTGTAAAACAGAATCCAACAGAGTTCGTTAAAAACCTAACTACTTCATTAGGTTTCCCTCACAAAAAAAAAGTGACCAGCCAGCTGATAAAAATTTAAAAATCGTCTGTGTTCTGTCCCCACTCCCTTCTTCACAAGTTCCCTGTCTCTTACCAAAAAACAAACAAACAGACTAATCGTTTGAGAAGTGTCACAATTTAATTCTCATCGCCGCTTATTTGGAGACGCACGTGCACACGTACGTACACAATTGACATGTGCCTCACCTGTTTCACATGGGCAGCCGTGTTCCGCCATGTTGAGGTTGCTATGCCAACCAACCACACGTGAACTAAACTTCTCTCCCATAGAAGTTAACAAGTTTGTTAGGCTAAGTGGAAGCACCTGATTGTTTTTGTCCACGTTGTGAATCATAATTCTAAAAATCAAGTTTTAAAAAAATAGAATAATTTTATTTTCTCTTCTCTATGGCAAGCTGATTTGCTGCTTTTTTTTTGTTTTTGTTTTTGCACAATTGTTTATTGTAATTGTAACATTCCATACCATCAGGGCACAGGTATGGGATACCCGGTGTGGATCTCTGATTTGAGACTGAGAGACCAGCTTACAAACTGTCCATCGACTCGATAAAGAATTAACTTGTTGGGTGTCCGTTATAAGTTGCTGATGTACGATCTAATTTAGGTAACTGTGGCTACAAGTTATTCTGGATGTTATCCGGAATAAAACTTAAAAACTTGAAACTATGTACTTAAAAAAAGTAACACAATAAATGAGTTAATGTTTTTGCAATGCATTAAAAATTAAACAAGCGAATTTAAGATGAAACACAAGACAAGGATTTTTTTTTTATATAACAAATAACAATTTATTTGATATTTCTACACTTTGTGGTGAGTTTAATAAAATCCTTAAGAAGAAGGGAAAAGTTCACACACAAACATTGAGGTGTGTTTAAAAAGTAAAAACCATTGAGAAAAAGGGAACGCTAGTTACTTTGTTGAAGAATCTAAATCGCCAAAATGGGAAATTCTGATTCAAATGATGATTGATCTATGTCCAAGTTCACACAAAACGGAATTCTCTTCTGGTGATTTTCTAAGCGCAGTTTAGATGTGACACAAGGCCGAAAATATGGGATACCTAGTGAGGATCGAACTCATTTACTCAATTGTAATGATTTTAGCGAGACAAGCTTGCTAGCCATTTACACCACCTCGAGTTGGCCAGGAATTCCCTTCTGAGCTCCTTTCTGTATTATATTCCGTATTTATAGTTCCCAATTAGTAGGTGCTGACTCAAAAAATAAAATCCTTCAAAAATGCGAGGGAAGCGCTGTCAGTAGTCGAATATCAATTTCATTTTATTTTTCGAATCTTTCAAAACGCTGCCGAAAGAAAGCCTAGGCCCTAAAGTGTCTGTAACTGTTTTTTGATTTTTTGATCATTTGACTCCTTCTGGCTTTGAGACGGCAAATTCCGGTCGACTCAACGATACCACCGCCATCACCACCAAGATCATTAGTTTAGAAGAACATAGGTTTGAAAATGTTTGCACCACAAATCTCTTCTCCCAGATTTCGTGGAACGCGAAGCTGTGTTTTGTGGAGTAATCTTCCCTTCCGACTGTTTTGTTTGTGATGCGGGTGATAAATATCACCTGAAAATGTTGTTAACTGTGAAATTGTCATCTTTTGTGTCTGTGCGTTGTGGTGCATTGGATATCGGCTCGGAACGAGAAATCGGGGAGCCGAGTTCGAATTCCAGCCGAATTCATTGCATTCACTTACGCGCAAATACCCTTGGGAAAGGTAATAATCCGTCTCTTCCTTCCAGTTATGGGTTAAATAACAGGACAAATTGGGTTCTATAGCCTTGGTCGGCAACCAGTCTACCGCAGAAAGCAATGGCAACCTACCGCGGGATAATCTTCTGCCCAGTCAGTCATGTCTCTTTGGAGACATGATCGCCCAAGCGTGTATCACGTATGGCACTTAACTGACTGACTGATTCTGTCAATGGATACAGTTTCTTTTTTTTATCATTACACAGAATTGTAAAATATTTTTATCCGACATATCACAAACGGTGTAGAGACCATTATAACATGACGCTAATGGTGTCTTGAGTCTTGACGAAATCGTTGCGTACAAAATTTTTTTAGCAATTGTACAAGTCTTTTGGGATAAGTAACCACTTGCCTGGTTAGTAAAAATTGAAATCGTGACATTTTTTATTTTAATTCTTGGACAATATCATCGTCAGTTGAGTGTTCAATAAATCGGCCAGGTAAAGCCATGGTGGTACCGACTACCATTTCTGCCGGGATAAACCGCAAATCTTCTTGTTTTAGTGTTCCGTATTGATAATAAAATCAGTGGCAAGTTTTTTGCCCAATCGTTTTTGGGCTATCTCTAGTTGCTAATGCAGCTTTTAACCACCCCATTTGCGCATGGATAGTTTGCCGTTGTCTTGATATGGTGTATGCCTAGAACTCTTGTGAAGTCCTTCAATAGATTAGACTAAAACCTTCATGATCGAGAAATGTCATAACGACCTTTTTGTACTGATATCTTTGATTAGATATGCCGCCGGACAACTTGAGTCGCGATCAACAGCCGTGAGGATGTATTGATATCTTTTTGATTACGTAAAATGACCAATTAAGTCAACATTGACGTTAATGAAGCGTGTGTCCGGCACACTAAAAACTCCCATGGGAGACCTAGTGGGAGGGATCATGTTTAAATTTGCCTTGTGCCAAACATAACCGAACTTCCCACAAGTTAGGATTATCATCATCAGAAGGTTGGAAAGAATAAATGTTTCGTTTGCATGTTTAAAAAGAGATTTATTTACAGAACAGAATAATATTTTTCTATATTTCTGAGATAAGGTTGTATTTTTACAGTATTTACATTATTCGGTCTATTGTCCTCATCTTTGTTGCCATTTGTACGACATTTAAATAGATCATTCTATTTGTCTATATTTCTGAGATGAGGTAGTATTTACAGTATTGACATTATTCGGACTGTTGTCCTCCTCTTTGTTACCATTTGTACGACGTTTAACAATAGATCATTCTATTTGTCTATATTTCTGAGATGAGGTAGTATTTACAGTATTGACATTATTCGGACTGTTGTCCTCCTCTTTGTTGCCATTTACATGACGTTTAATAATAGATAATTCTATTTGTCTATATTTCTGAGATGAGGTAGTATTTACAGTATTGACATTATTCGGACTGTTGTCCTCATCTTTGTTGCCATGTGTACGACGTTTAATAATAGATCATTCTATTTGTCTATATTTCTGAGATGAGGTAGTATTTATAGTATTGACATTATTCGGACTGTTGTCCTCCTCTTTGTTGCCATTTACATGACGTTTAATAATAGATCATTCTATTTGTCTATATTTCTGAGATGAGGTAGTATTTATAGTATTGACATTTTCGGACTGTTGTCCTCATCTTTGTCGCCATTTGTACAACATTTCGGCCCTTGTACGCTCCGGCCTTCTTCGGGTGCTGGGATAACACGAGAGGAAATAGAAAAATCAGGCGTAACTGACAACATATGGAGGAAGAAAGGGGATCCTATGGGATGTAGTTGAAATAATAGATAGTGAACGCCTTTGGAAACTACGTAAACTTAAGGAATCAGCACATATGCTAGGCTACAAACATCTCCTAAGCTGAGCAAGCATAGAGATGAACACAATATGGGAAGCAGCAATGCGGAGTGCCAGAGAAAATCATTAGTGTCAAAATTGCAATATGAGCTCTGATAAAAACAATACTAGAGAACCATTAGGGTCAAAATTGCAATATGAGCTCTGGTAAAAAATTACTAGAGAATCATTACGGTTAAAATTGCAATATGAACTCTGGTAAAAAAGGCTTACTAAACATTAGGTTTATAAGTCCCAAAAATTAATTTGTTCTTGTCCTTGGTCCAGTGGATATAGACGTTGGTTAGTTTCTGTGACTTGACCCAAAGAGTTGTGAGTTCAATACCAAGAACAGTTAACTTTCAGGGTTATAGGGAAATAACTCATGACAACCAGCAGAGTCTCTGAGTAAGGAATGGAGAACATATACACCAGTGATTGTAATAAAGAGTTCGGAACAATAGTCTGAATAATGTTGGAAGTGAAATTATTAACTGTGTAAATATTCAAATTATTTCTTTCCCTTCGGTTGTTGTTGTCGTCTTCTTCTTTGTTGACAGAGAGAATGATAAGGAAAACAAAGAAGAGATAAAGGAAAATAGCAAGGAGAAGGAGTGTATGTCTCCAGGAAATGTCCGGTTCAGCAGATAGAAATTTCTTTTGTCACATCGTATCTGATCTCTGCTCCCATCTAACTGATTCCACTTTCTTTCTCTCTCTATATAGCAAAAGACTTTTTCACACAGGCTTGTTAACTTCTCTCAGTTTTGTAAATTAACACCGGATCGCGAAATTTGGCTTCGTTTTTTTTTTCCTATTGGTCAAATTGGATTTCACACCGGATTGCGAAATTTATAAACCGTGAAGAGAAGAGACTTACTTTTAATTCTGTATTCCCCACATGTCTACCGATTTTATGACGTTGGCAGGATAGATAATTTTTAGCCCAATTTTGTATGTCAGTCGCAATACTGGGCCACACGAAACACTGGGATCAACTTAATTGTTTCTCTTATACTTGGATGAGACATGTCATTAAAGTGCTGGAAAATAACTTTGCGTAATGTTGGCAGAATATAAGGTCTTGTGTTATTAAGACCAGTATCACATAGAATCCTTTTATTGCTAAAAGGTGATGGTAACTTAGGCAACTGGAGTGATGTCCCTTGTATCGCTCATCCTATGGCTTCGTCTGATTCTTGTTATTTGGCAATAGTATCAAAATCGAAAACAGTTCTAAATGACGAAGTGATGTTCTAGACAATGTATATACAACAGTGTTATCATGTCCCTGAATGTGTTTAATTGTTGAGGGGAATTGCGAAATAAAATCAAGTTGATGCAATTTTCTTGGTGAGTATTTGCTTGAAGTAGAATTCAATGCATGTTAAAGGTTTGTGATCACTGAAATTCAAAACGTCTCTGCCTTCTAATAAATGCTGATGCATTCTTACAGCTAAAAATGTAGCTAAAAGTTCTTTGGAGAAAGTGTCTTAATTCTTCTGAGATGGAGTCATTTTTAAAAGAAAAAACGAAATAGGCTAGGAGATATTACTTCAGTCAGTTAAGTGGCATACGTGATACACACTTGGGCGATCATGTCTCGAAAGAGACATGACTGACTGGGCAGAAGATTATCCCGCTGTAGGTTGCCATTGCTTTCTACTTGGCGTAAAACGGCCCCAACCGCAACTGGACTAACATCAGTTGTTAATGTCAATTTGATGTTGTCATAATTACCCAAAAAATAACTTAGGAGTAATTCAATAAAACATTTTTGTATTTTCCACTGCTTGAGTTTGTCACTAATTTGATATTCTTAGGTTTTGCTTTTAATAAGAAGGTGAGTGATGATAAAATGTCTGAACAATTAGGAATATAATTTCTGTTAAAATTGGTAAGGCCGACGAAACGCCTGAGCTGTTGCATCGATGTCGGCGTTAATAAATCGTAAATAACGTTAACTTTCTTTTGAACAGGTGTGACTATACTTTCTGTGAGATAGTATGTCTTGTCAGGCATTTTTCTGGATTAATTCATAAACCGTATTCTGTCAGTCTTTCAAACATTTGTTGCAAGTGTGTAGAATGCTCCGATTTGTTCTTACTAGCTATCAGCAAGTTATCAATATATGCGAAAAAAAAATGGTCGTCCTCTGAAGACCTTGTCAATAAATCGCTGAAATGTTTACGCGGCATTTCGAAATCCGAAAGGCATTTTGATAAATTCGAATAAGCCGAATGGTGTTGTAACCGCCGCCTTGCGTATATCATCTTTTGCAGCTGGAAATTGATACTAAGCTTTCACCAAATCAATTTTAGAAAAAGATTTTGCTCTCTACATTGACGCGAAATTGTTAATAAAGGGCAATGTATAACGACATAATTAACCCGTCTGAAATCCCCACATAATCTCCAGTTAGAATCTCTTTTCGGAACCAAATGATATGCCCAAGAAATTAATCCCTGTTCCATTAGGTTCTGAAACTCTTGTTGGGCAAATTTATACTTATCTCAGTCTAAGCGGTGCCGCATAAGTACGCAGTGCAAAAGCACTGCGTACTTATGCGGCACCGCTGAATGTCATCTGAATGTCATCGAGTTCGAATTCCAGCTGAATCCATTGTATTCACTTACGCGCAAATACCCTTGGGAAAGGTATTAATCCATCTCTTCCTTCCAGTTATGGGTTAAATAGCAAGACAGATTGGGTTCTATAGCCTTGGTCGGCAACCAGTCTACCGCAGAAAGCAATGGCAACCTACCGCGGGATAATCTTCTGCCCAGTCAGTCATGTCTCTTTGGAGACATGATCGCCCAAGCGTGTATCACATATGGCAACTAAACTGACTGATGAATAGTCGTGGGCTTAACAACTGTATCTAAATCTAAATCTATCTAAACTTATTTATAAATACAAATTAGTCTGTGTGTGTGTGTCTGTGTGTGTGTGTCTGTGTGTGTGTGTGTCCGTTGCCTATAGACTCCGAAACGGCTGAACCGATTTTCTTGAAAATTTACACAGTTGTACTATAAGCGTCTGCGAGTGTTCTTAGCTAGGTTTTGTGTCGAGGTACCCCCGATAAATATCGAAAATCGATAATCGAAAAAATCAGGTTATAGAAGGAGTGGTCCGATTTTAATCAAATTTGATACACTCATAGACAAAGACATAAGAAACGATATTCAGAAGTTTCAAGGTTGCAGTTCTTACAATAGTGCAGAAAATCGATTATATATATATATATATATATATATATAAAAGGCAAGATGTTTGTGTGTGTGTCTGTTTATCTGCTTGTATATCTGTATTTTTTTCAGCCCTTTTATTTTAGTTTTTGCTTTGGGTTTGGCTCTAAGTAGGTATAATTGTAGTTCTTAGCCTCAGCCATGATACCATTTACTCAGAGGACTTATTTAGCCTTCAAAATTCAGTTGACGACGAAAAAACTTATTTGATATCGATACCAGGAAATCAAAATTTGACTTACATCCATTCATTTTTCTTTCAGTCTACGGTTTCGCTTTAACTGGAAACAACTATTGCTTTTTAGTCTTTCGTGCCAACGTCCAAAGAGTCTGAGCTCCAGGACCATGGATTAGTTTTAAAGCTTTCATTACACCCGAGAATACTGCTTGTATTGTAATAAAGGACGGATTGTGTCTATGGGTTGACATATAACGTGACTGAATTCAATTTTCGGGAAAGTGCAGCAGCAATTTCTGTCGTAAGATATGCAGTGCGAATGCCTTAAACTTTTAACTTTGTTTCGTCATTTGGCAAGGTAGTTTTTTATCAAATTCACAGAGAACTTGTTATGAGTGAGGAAGTCCGCTTCACTAACGTCTGTCCCCATTTTTTATCCATTTGAACTCTCGCCTCAAAAACAGGATCCAACCTAAGTATTTTTTCATCTTACGTCGTTATAACAGATCCATTTGTTACCAGCAGTCTATACGCTGAAGTTGAGACATTTTGCTTTTTCATAGTAAGTCAGTGCCATACGTGAAACACGCTTGGGCGATCATGTCTTGAAAGAGACATGATTGACTGGGCAGAAGATTATCCCACAGTAGGTTGCCATTGCTTTCTGCAGTAGACTGATTGCCAGCCAAGGCTATAGAACCCAATCTGTCCTGTTGTTTAACCCATAACTGGAGGGAAGAGATGGATTAATACCTTTCCCAAGGGTATTTGTGCGTAAGTGAATGCACTGAATTCAACTGGAATTCGAACTCGGCTTCCCGATTTCTCGTTCTGAGCCGATATCCAATGCACCGCAACGCACATCCCTTTCATAGTAAACATGACTTAAATGATACTGACCTGTCTATAAAAAAATCATGTCAGTCGATTGGTCAAGCAAATAATATCAGCGACTACTCTGTGATGTTATTTACCCAGTTAATATAGTAGAACTTATTGGCTGCCTGATTCGTTTCCCTGGTGATTGCAGGGCTTATTTCATCTGTGGGCTTTATTTTTTTTTTTTAATCATATCACCCCGAGCAAGGCGGTAACACCACTGATGTGCAGGGGGCTACATAGGAGTGAAAAGATTGGAAAAGAGAAAACTGGAAACCGCATCCTAAACAGGGAACAAGGGATGAGCCTCTACACCTGTTCAATAGACGTGGGTGGAGTGTGAACCGGGCGATAGTTTAGTCTATTTACTCCCATTGAAAAAAAAAAGTGAGAAGAGTGGAAAAGAAAAAACCGGAAACCGCATCCTAAACAGGAAACAAGGGATGAGCCTCTTCACCTGTTCAATAGACGTGGGTGGAGTGTGAACCGGGCGATAGTTTAGTCTATCTACTCCCATTGAAAAAAAAAAGTGAGAAGAGTGGAAAAGAAAAAACCGGAAACCGCATCCTAAACAGGAAACAAGGGATGAGCCTCTTCACCTGTTCAATAGACGTGGGTGGAGTGTGAACCGGGCGATAGTTTAGTCTATCTACTCCCATTGAAAAAAAAAAGTGAGAAGAGTGGAAAAGAAAAAAACCGGAAACCGCATCCTAAACAGGAAACAAGGGATGAGCCTCTTCACCTGTTCAATAGACGTGGGTGGAGTGTGAACCGGGCGATAGTTTAGTCTATTTACCAAAAGTTCTATGATACCATCATTATGCATCATCTTTTGTTTCGTGTTTATGCCTACTAGTATTTCTCTTTCTCTTTTCGACCTGTCTCGAACGCAATCTACCGCTTTCGCACTTAACTGTATCATTTCGATGGCCAATTTAGTGATCGCCTTTTTAATTTAACTAATTTCTTGATCATTTTTCCTATCATTACTCAGAGAATACCTTAAATGGTTATTCTTTGTTGCATGTATACAATCGGGAGCTATTTCATTTCTATCTTAATCTTCCGTCATAGGCATTAGGATCTATTTAATGGTCATGGGTAACTTGTTCATCCGCTTACCTCGTAAGATAGTATTGAACATTATATTTGGTCCCAGCAAGGATTTCATATGACGTAATAGTTGCGAGGACATTTTTATTATCCAGCTCGACATTATTGACTAAATCTCTAAAATTGCTATCATCAGATTTGCCACTTCACTTAAATATTGCCAGACTTAACGTAACGTACGGCTGGCCTTGTGGAAAAAATTCCAAGAGGTCTTTAACTTCTACAGCTATTTCTGTGGGTAGTTTCTCAACTACACAGCAGTACCACAAATGGTTGGTACGCCAACATGTATGTATGCTTGTGTGTGTATATGTATGTAACGATCGCTATCGAAATATGCATGTGACTGCTAGCTGATTGCGTGCGGTAGCAGCAATTTTAGATACGATGTAAAACAGAGGAGACACGACTTACTTTTGTAAC
The DNA here is from genome assembly GCA_037127315.1 of Ascarosepion bandense. NCBI lineage: Eukaryota > Metazoa > Mollusca > Cephalopoda > Sepiida > Sepiidae > Ascarosepion > Ascarosepion bandense. The sequence continues at coordinate 1,519,338 of JBBBDQ010000382.1, forward strand.
AGCTTCGTATGTTTTTCATTGTAGAAAAGTTATCGCTGACTGACACATTGTCATGGTAACGTGTGTCCTGTGGCCTTTTTATTTCCGTTTTCCTTTGAACTTTATCGATGATCCCATGTTCCGTCCATATCCGGGAAGTAATTTAACAAAGGACGGAAAATATGACACCGAAATCCTAAGGGGTATTAAAATAGCAAAGTGCCTTCGAAAAGCTAAGCAAATTATTTAGAAACATAAAGCTTCATTAGAAACAAAGAAAAATGTGCTGAATTATTATGTGATATGAATCTTCCTGTAGATCATTAAATCCTAGACAATTTCCTCGCAAAAGAGTAGGAGACTGGAAGCAACAGAGATATGGTTCTACAAAAGAATGTTGAGAATACAGAAAAGAGTGCTTAATTTCTGTGTAATTAAGAAGAAGAAGAAGAAGAAGAAGAAGAAGAAGAAATTGAATTGTAGTTGTAATCGAGATTTCTGAAGAAGTTTACACCATGCTGTAAAGGAAATTAATTTTTTCGTCAAAAATCTAGTCACTGATTGTTTGTTCTTTCGCCCTTGTCATGATAACGTGTGTCAAGGTAGCGCCTTGTTGGTCATCCTAGATATAGTCGCTTGCTTCTATTTTGTTTTCCCTGGCGCGATTTTTCTATGGCTTATGTTCAGCTCCAAATTCTATCTTTTTTTTTAGTTTTGCGCAGGAATATACTCAGTAATATAGTATTAAATATACTCAGTAATCCGAGTCCCCGTCTCTTTGCCAGTTTCTTTGGAGTTCAACCGCGTGGACGTTGTAGAAAGCACATCACGCGGCTTGCTCACTCATTGGCGCGTATTTAAGCTCGTTCGTGCATATTTGTCTTTCGTTCGTTGGTGAACCAGGTTTGCCCGATCGTTGGATTGTAAATACAAAAATATACCTTCTTAGGAACGATACAGACGTGGTTTTCTTACTGTTGCGTTCTCCACAGCTTGGAATTCAAAGATATTTCTGTTGCTTCAAATCTCCTCTTTATCTGTGAAAACCTTGTCCATCATTCACTTTTATATAAGAGGACTAATATTACATAGAAATTAAGCACTCTTTTCTGTATTCTCATCATCCTTCAGTAGAACCATATCTCTGTTGCTGTAAATCTCTTCTTCATCTGAGAAGTCATTGTCCAGCATTCAATGCCATATAGAAAGACCAATATTACACAGAAATTAAGCACTCTTTTCTGTATTCTCAACATTCTTTTGTAGAACCATATCTCTGTTGCTTCCAGTCTCCTACTCTTTTGCGAGGAAATTGTCTAGGATTTAATGATCTACAGGAAGATTCATATCACATAATAATTCAGCACATTTTTCTTTGTTTCTAATGAAGCTTTATGTTTCTAAATAATTTGCTTAGCTTTTCGAAGGCACTTTGCTATTTTAATACCCCTTAGGATTTCGGTGTCATATTTTCCGTCCTTTGTTAAATTACTTCCCGGATATGGACGGAACATGGGATCATCGATAAAGTTCAAAGGAAAACGGAAATAAAAAGGCCACATAATTAGAGTAAAAAAAAGACAATTCAAATTTTATAACAGAAAATGAGAAAAGAAGGCTTGGAAAATTTTGCACTCACAGGACATTAACAGCTCAGAGAGACAGGAAAATGACGAATAATCTCACTAACGAGCTTAATTGTAGAATAGAGAACAGGGTGGTTAGTAAAAAGACAAACACTGCTAAGATATAAAAAGGAAGTTGTGGAGAGAAAAGGGACACCTTCTGAAGGGACACGTCACATAGAAGAAGAAGAAGAAGAAATTGAATTGTAGTTGTAATCGAGATTTCTGAAGAAGTTTACACCATGCTGTAAAGGAAATTAAGATCTATATACTAATACTACAGTATTCATGCTATAGTATCGACTTACTTTCCCACGCTCCAAAAGAAAAAAAAAAGTATTTAATACATTTTATTTTCTTCAAACTTTTTAATAACCTGTTTATGTCTTTCTTTTCTTATGTCTCCACCTCTTTCCATTTTGTTTTGTTTTTACTATACCGTTCTTTCTTTCTTTCTTTCTTTCTTTCTTTCTTTCTTAATAGTTTAATTTTTTCTTTCTGTACACTTCAAGGATTGATTTATTTCTCTACCCTTCAATTATTTCTTCCTGAAACGTTTCTTTTTCTCAACCTTCTTAATCTTTCAATTCTTTCTTTCTTTCTTTCTTTCTTTCTTTCTTTCAATTCTTTCTTTCTTTCTTTCTTTCTTTCTTTCTTTCCACATTTATTTTTATTTTTAAACTTCTGTTCACCCAATACAAGGTCTAAGGTTCCCTCAAGATAGAGACTTACTGAGAGGAATTATCGTAAAGGCCGAGGAAATTCATATTGTGAGAATATGTGGGATATATAACGATTGATTCTAGACTTGAAGAGGTTAAGAGTGTAGTAGTTAGGGAAGTATCCTCCCAGGAGTCTCTTCCACAAAGTAACAGTTTATGGTAAGGAGCTGCATAAGTTAAAATTATTATTTACCAAAGGAACACAATAGGAATAGAAATGAATTGCCACTGTGGCGGGACTCAGCCTAGTTGTGAAGAGACTAAGGAATGTAATCTGTTATAACATTTTTGCTATAGTAATAGCGATAGAGTCGGGAGAGGCTAGCAACGTTTCAGCTGTGGGATAAGGGTTGCAAAGTAGAACATAATTCATCATCTAAAGAGCTTTGTAAGCGCTGTTGAACTCTGTCAAGTGTGGACCAGACCAGAACTGGACAACACCTACCCCGATAGGGCAGCAGAAATCCATTCTTGGTTTGATCTGACTCTTATAAATGCATGACAGCAGGAGTTAGATATTTTATGAAGCGATACAAGGAACCGAACTTTCTGCAAGCATCTTTAAAGTTGGCATGAATTAACGAATTCCGTTTGAGTTCTGGAGTAAACTTTAGACCCAATAGGCGTTCGAGGCAAGGAGTATTGTAGCGGATAAGAAATTAATTAAAATGAAACTTCTTCTTCACTTTTACAAAAATTCGCAATGAAATCCTGGATTTTCCCAAATAGAAAAAGGATTGACCATCTGCTTGAAGAAAAAGTCGAAATCAGATTTCACAAGTAGGTGTTAAATTGATTTTTTACCAATAGGAGCGACTTGCAAGACCAAAAAGGACTTCGCAAGTAAGTGCGAAAAATCTAGATTACAATAAAAGGACTTCATCAGCATCAGTCAGTTAGAAAGGCTCAGATGGGAGAAGCGAGAGACACTGCTAAAATGTAACTTCAACTTCAAATCGACCCGGAGATAAGGCCAGTTCGCACCTTGTTCTCTTTCTCCTTTCAACAATTACTACTATGAACATTTTCTACGAATCTTGATACTCTAAACTTTCTAATCGCACATTAATTTCAATGAATTCTTGTCATTCATTTCCTTTAATAAATTTCTATTTAAAAATGCAAAATGTATATTTTATTCTTACACGATTTCACACAATTCCATATATTCCAACCTGCCGACAACAAACATTCTGATGATAATTCTGCATAAAACTTGTAAGCTGTAGGGAGTTCGGTTATGTCTGACACAAGGCCGAATCAAAGAAAGTGTAACCCTATTTCCACGTAGATATACCTTTTTGTTTTGGTTTAATACAACGGAGTGAGGGAAATTATTAGTGGTATTGTTAGTTGTGCTTTATTGTAATTCGCGATGTGAGCTTACTTTAAAATATTTAATACTATTATGTACTTGTAAGATCCGAGGGGTAGAGAAATTGGCTGAAAATTGGGAAAAAAGTAAAAAGTATATTTTTTCTTTCATGGTATTCGAAGCGAATTGTTTTGGGCCAGTGGAAGTTTAAAAATGGCGATAGTCACAACAAAATGTCAGGATTTTTTGATGGGGTCAAGTCCGTGCCCCCACATTTGCTGGGAAATAATTTAAAAATTTTTGAAAACCTGAGGTGATGTAATTGAGAGGAAGAAGATAAAAAGACATTACGTCATGTGAGGTGTTGATATTTCATTCGTTGAGCCATAAGTCCACCTTAAATCGTGTAGGTAGAAAATAATCTCATTGGTCAAAGTTTTGAGTCGCATAGATGCTCGGTCCCTTCCCCTAGAGAATTGAGGACAACTATAAAAATCGAGACCGAGTGAGAAAAATCAGTTGGTTGAGTAGTTTTTGAAATTGCAGTCAAGGTGTAACGTCTGAGGGAAAAGCGTTCCCAACTGGGGGCCACAACCCAGAGACTGGTCGCCTACCATAGAACTCATAGCTGAAGATGTAAAGAAACGTAGAAAAGCCTGCCGACGATCAACTTAAAGAGTTAAAGTCGGATATAGCGCCTCCAATAGATCCCTAGCTAAAGATGTATAAAAACAGAATGAACTGAGAAAGAGTTAAACTAGCTAAAAAGAAATTGAGAGATTTTGGCAAAATTTAAGTAGAAGTTGGGAGTTTTTCAGAGCTGTCGAGCAACAGAGACCAAACGACCCCACCGCTAGTCGCCACGTCGTTTCCACTTCGTCTGTCTCCTTAAAGTTTGATAAAAGCTCTGAAAATACTTGTTTCTATTTGAAAAATTTGAAAGCTCTGATTATTTTAAACGAATCCTTCTCTCTGTTGTAAACTTTGAAATTCGGCGATTGTACATTCTGCTTTTATAATTAATTTTTTTTTAAAATATATATAAAGACTTTATTTCGTCACTCATCCAGGAGTCGTCGAAATTATTCATCTATTTTTTTTTTTTCTTTGGTGCCGTATTTATTTTTTTAACACAAGTGTACACAAGTGTCTGGTCTAGTTTGATGTGGTAGAGAGACGACTACCGGGTTTTTCAACGTGACTTTTCTGAAATCAAAAGAACACAGCGTGGGCAGAAAGGTTCACCGTTGTAATAGACGTCTTCAGGACCAGCTACTGTGACGAGACCATCATCACGATTAGCAACCCGAGAGCGTCGTCATAATTGGTGCCGTTTTGATAGCATCGACCCGCTCAGGCTCCGGTCATCATCATCACAACAGGTTTCGGACCAGAGGCAGCGAACCAGCCGGGGCGATGTGTCACAAGTGGTGCCATGACCAGGATACACCCTGTGCTTCCACGAAGAACGAAGATCTTGAAGCAGATTACCCTGAAGCAGATTTCATCGAAAGAACAAACCTATTAGCCAGCTCCCATACACTACAGTATCAATGACCGATCATTAGTGTTGGAGCAAATTTACTCATGCTACTAGATTGGCATTAAGGTCCCAGCCTTTTACCGTAGGAATAGTTAAATGTAGGTACCTCTACGCAATTGCCAAAAAACAGCATAGCATAATGTTAAAAAAGCTCAAACTTAATAAAAACAAAGCTTTATCATCAAAATATTTATGTTATTATTAAGAAGCAAGATCAAATTTTGTTGTCATTATTTTAAAAAAAGAATTAATACTACTATGGCAAACATAATATTACGCAAGTTGTTTTTTGACGTTGAAAGATATTCATTTGGAAAGTCTTGCAAAAATCAAGTAATTGTCTGATTTTAATGAAATTTTCAGAACATATTAAAAATAAATGAAATTATTTATGCAATTATCATTTTTAGAAAATCTTGGTAAAAATATGTTTTTTACGTCTGTTACGCCACCTCCAACAAATTGCATAAACTTCTAGAAATTCGTTATCTATAACATTTTAAATTAGTTAAATGCAGGACTCATTGGTGAATATAGATCGTAATTTTCTTTTTATTTACGAGACCATTTTTTCGAAAATCTGCTCCAAATAGTAAAATAAAAATGCATTAAAACTACGCCATTTTTAATTGAGATAAACTTTTAATTGATTTTATAAATAATAGAACTTTTGGATTTAATATTCTGAAGAAGAAAAAATATTCGATGAATAATGAATTTTTATAAGAATTATTTTCATTTTTTTTTTCTTTGCTAACTTAGGCATCGAAAAATGAGTGGAGATACCTATAAATCGTCATAGATTTATAAAGTCTCAGACATCTTTTTAATTTCTTCTATTTACTCAGTGTTTTCGTTTATTAATTTATTAAATACAAACTTTATTTGCAAATCGAAAATTGAAAAGCTTAATACAAATAATTTAAAATTAAGATTTTTAAAATAATTTATTTTTTTATGCTAAACTGAACATTTTCTTTTACTATGGAAACTTATAAGAGACTTATCATTAAAAAGTCACGTGTTAGAAAGGTTGTTCTCCTTACGAAATGTTAAATTGGGTTATGTCATTTTTTAGTTACCATACTACAAGATATGTGAACTGATTTACGACAGGGGTTATCATCACCTACTTGAAAGGTCAACGAGTTAGACCTTTCTGATTAAGAAATACTTTTACTCTAAACTTCATGCCATAAGCAAGTAATATTTTTTAAAATCAGATTAATTTAACTTTAAATTTGCTAATTTTTCAAAAATAACGTGTGAGAGACGTATGTTTTATTGTTGCAAAATTTTTAAAACCGAGAATTAAATTCTATTTGCAAGTGTGTCAATCACTCAAAAAATGGCCGAAAATTGAAAATTAAAAAAAAAATCTCAAAATTTTAGATTCCAATGAATTTATTTTCTGTTTGAAATACACCCGAGTATTTTGCTTACTGGAAATAGTAAATTTAGTCATTTAGCTTTCAATTAAGCTAAAGTTAAAGTTTCCAGAAAATGTTTTTACTTTTAAAAATTCAATTTAAAACTTAGGCATCGAAAATGAGTGGAGATACCTAGTTAAATGTAACCACCTCTTCTACTCTAACAGTTTCTTTTCTGGAACTTCTCGTTTGTGGAACTCAATTTTATTTGTTTTCTTCCCTGACAGCTACAACCTTCAAAAGGCTAAATGCAACGTCGATTACCATCTTCTGTCTCTTTGATTCCAGTCCATATCTTATCCTTACTTCGACATCCCTTGTACCTTGCTTTTTTCTCTCACGATAATCCTCTGCACTCCAGTGACGGTCCTGCCTTGCTTGAAGTGAAATGATTATAAAAACAAGTGAAAGAGAAGAACTTTTTAACTTTCATTTCACGATAAGTAATTACAATTATAATTTGTGTAGCTTACGTTTAAATAAATATCCTCCTTTTAATTAAACAACGCAACAATGTTTCCTCTCGATTTTTCTATTCAAACGGTGACCCAGGGGATCTTTCTTCAATATGTTAGATGTGAAACACTTTTTTGTTGCTTTTGGAAGAGTTCAAGTGATTTGGTTTTTGTTATTTGGTAAAGATCTTTGTGATTTCGTAGTTCCAGTGTAGATTCTGAGTAAAAAAAAGCCGACTTTAAAAAAGACAAGGGAGTTTGACTCCAAAGATTACTGGCGTCTCTGCAAAAGCGTGCTCAGCAGGAACAAGATTTCAATACCCCCACTAATCAATGAATTTGAAGTTCTCACCTACCCAGCCAACAAGGCTGAATGCTTTGCCCGTAGCTTCTCAACCAATTCGACACTGGACTCGTTAGGAATACCTACACCAGACTTCCCACCCAGAACTAAGGCTCAACTAAATAACGTCCACATTACACCCTCGCTGGTCGCTAAGATAATTGCGCAACTTGACCCACACAAAGCGAGCGGCGGTGACGGAATCCCAGTCATAGTACTGAAGAAATGTGCCCCAGAACTCTCCTCTGTCCTCTCTAAACTCTATAACCTCTGCCTATCTGCTTCCTGCTTTCCTGCCTGTTGGAAGTCCTCCTGCGTAGTACCTATATTTAAGAATTCTGGCGAACACTCAGACCCCTCCAATTACCGTCCTATTAGTCTCCTTCCAATCTTTGGCAAAGTTTTCGAAGCCATTATCAACGCCGAGGTGATTCAGCATCTTATGGCCAACGGGCTTCTCTCTGACAAACAGTATGGGTTTCGCTTCACCAGGTCTACTGCTGATATGCTAACGACCATTACCGAGTACATATACCAGGCACTCGACAAGAATGGTGAAGCCCGAACCGTTGCCTTGGATATCTCCAAAGCATTCGACAGGGTCTGGCATGCTGGCCTCTTGTGCAAACTGCGGAGCTATGGGATAACTGGACATCTGTTTGACCTCATCCAGTCTTTCCTCTCTAACCGCACATTGAAGGTGGTATTAAATGGGCATGCCTCCCAAAACTACCAGACGAACGCGGGCGTCCCTCAAGGTTCTATCCTAGGTCCCACGCTCTTTCTGATCTACATTAATGATCTCCCCGACACCATTAGATCCCAAGTTGGCATGTATGCCAACGACACAACAATCTACTCCCGCATCGATCAGAAACCAGGTCTGGACGACAAAGTGAACCTCGCTGCCGTACTTGAAAGGGACTTCCAATCCGTAGTGACCTGGGGTAGGAAATGGTTGGTAAATTTCAATGCCTCTAAAACAAAGCTGTTATCAACTAATCACCATAGACAATCGCATCTACCCCCCATTAGCATGGGACAGGCTAGCCTCCCAGAGAGTAAAATACTACGCCTCCTTGGCCTTACACTCTCGGGGGACCTCAAATGGAATGACTATATTGAATCAATTGCCAAATCTGCTGCTATGAAAGTGGGCTCCCTGTGCAGGGCCCGGAAATTTTTCCCACCTGAATCTATTCTACACATATACAAATCTACCATCCGCCCGTGTATTGAATATTGCTGCCATATCTGGTCGGGTGCCCCTGCTGCTCTCCTTGGGCTTCTTGACAAAATACAAAGGAGGATCTGTAACGTGGTTGATACTGACTTGGCAGACCGGCTGCAGCCGCTCTCACACCGGCGTGATTTGGCTTCCCTGTGCCTCTTCTACAAGTACTTTCATGGCTTCTGCTCCGATGAGCTTAGATCACTGGTGCCGCCTAAGCACGAATTTACACGAGATACTATTTTAGCAACTAGGTCCCACCCTTTTACAGTTAAACAAATAAGATGTAACCGTAAATTCTACTCCAACAGCTTCTTTTCTCGCGCTTCCCGCCTGTGGAACTCCCTTCCACAAGTCTGCTTTCTAGACAGTTACAATCTCCAGGTGTTTAAATGTAGGGTCAATAGACACCTCCTATCACACTAACTCCCAACTATTCTCACAACACTCTCATCTACCCAACCCTCATTCTCGGTATCCTTACCCGCCTATCACCCACCCTCTGTCATTTCCTATATTTAATCAGCCTTTCTCCACTCTACGTAGCCCCCTGCACAGTAGTGGCAGTGACATACCTTGCTCGGGGTGAAACGCTTATAAAAAAAAAAAAAAAAAGAAAAAGGTAACTGGTCAGTTATTGCCATTAAAAATTCAGCAAAAGTCCAAACGGGGAATAAAAGGATTTTATTGCGCACAAGAGAGGAGCATTGTCTGCCTATGCAATCAGCACTCATTTGTCAGCTTGAACATAGACCGCTAATCCCAGTAGCGGTCTATGTTCAATACATCTACCTCGCCCATTAAACAAAATATAGCTTTGCCTGACATGAAGCCACAAGTGTGGAATACCCAGTAAGGATTTAACTCCCAGCAGTAATAATGATCTGCTAGACTGGTTTGCTAACCACTTTTTCACAGCAGGACAACATCAGTCTTGCTTTTGCGGTTTCTATTCTGTTTGTTTATTCTAATATCGTCCATCTCTTCTTAACGAATCATTAATATTTCACTTGGTGTATTTGTCTTTCTTGTACAAAACGCGTTTTTTAAATCCTTATCTCACTTGATCATCGACGTATAATATTACTTAGAAGTGTTTTATTACTAATTTATTGAAAACATATTGCTAACAGCTACTGCTTCTCTCCAGTACCTATACAAGAAGAAACGATAAAAATCGATCTGCAAACTAGAGTCCGTTTTTAAAAACGCTGTTAGAAAAAGAAGAAGAAAAAAACACTCTTTATCTCACATTTGTTTACACCAACGAAGACATTTGTAATATTATTTTTTTTAATATTTTCATCGAATTACTACTGTGGCTTTAATATTATATCCAGAATAAATTTAAGAAATTTAAGCTGGTTCCGTGTATCATTTGCTTCTTTGAGAGTGAAGTGTAGGGATGCGTGTTCGAATCACGTCGGGGTTACCATTGAAGTGTAGGAGGCTGGTAAATGTTTCTTTTGTTCGGCCTTGTGTCAGACTTAACCGAACTCCCCACAGCTTACACGTTTTATGCAGAGTTATAAGAATCATATTTATTATCAGAAAGTTTTCATCGTTATCAGAAGGTTGGTTGTCAGTTGAAATGTGTGGATTAGTGTAGAAGAATGTTATAATAAAATATACATTTTGAATGTTAAAACAGATATTTATTAAAAGGAGGAATAACATAAGTTGTAGAAGTTAATATTCATTGAGAAAGTTAAGGTTTCAAGAGTTCGTACAAAATGTTCTAGCAGTAATTGTTGAACTAGATTAGGAGAAAGAGAAAGAGAACAAGGTGCGACCTGACCTTATCTCCGGGTTGATTTGAAGTTGCAGTTACAAGTTAGATGTGTGCCAGCAAAACTGCCTCCCCTGACTGACCGCCGTGACCGGTTAGAGACCATCCTTAAATATTCAATCCAGTCACGTGGGATGGCTCCAGAATGATTTTTTTCTTTAGCTGTGGAAAAACCCTTTCTCTGATGTATTTTTAATTTTGCGATTTGATGACCAATCAGGATCCAAAGTTCCGCTTCAAGAGAAAGCAGACGCTGCATTAGGCTCTTGCTTAATTTTTGAATTTCAAAATTATTTTGGTACATTTCGATTTGTGGGAATATAGTTGCGTTTTTTTTTTTGTTTTTTGTTTTTCATCCAGAACCAGTCAAAAGCTTTCTTTCTAAATTCCGAAAAGTGAATTTGGAGCCTATCTAGAGGTTGTGAAAGGGGGCTTTGGATGTAATTCAACGAAAATTGATTTCTTCAAATCACAAATTTGGTGGAACGTCAAAACTTAACGTCACGGAACCATTTTAACTACTTGACGTTTTAAAGAAATAAAATACATTTCCTCAATTCACTAAGTTTTGGAGATATTTTAAACTGAATTTTAAACAATTGTTTTTTTAATTTACAAAGTTTTTGTGTTGCTTTCAACTGAATATAAATCAAAACTTTTAAAATTCCTAATTGTTTCACTTATATAAAAATCTGAATGTTTAACTGTACCCTCTTCATCGGAACACAAATTCCAATGCTGGATATTCAAGCATCAGACAAAAGGCAGATTTTCAATCCCGGGTTTATCCTGATTCCAAAAAGGAACTATAATATGGCTATGTAGTTATATAATTTACTCACTTTTGTTTATTAGACATTAAATTACGTCGTTTAGCATCTTCCATAATTTACCAAGACTTTTCACAGTCTGATGAATATTTATGAGCGTTTCTTAGATGTAAGACTTTTGAAAAACTATTCGTTTATTAATGCAAAAAAAAAAAAAATCCTTACATTTGCCTTGATAAAGTCTCTCCGAAACGCGTCGGATAAGATACGCTTTTATTTTGTATATATATATATATATATATATATATATATATATATGATAGAGAGAGTGGACATCGTAATAGGCACTACCTGCCACTTTCACGCTTCAGAAGATCTTAATCGGCAGGTCGCATTGAAGCGTGGATCTAACAGAAACAATGCAATGTTGATTCATATCTACACTACCTGTGGATATCTATAAACGATCTATCGCCCATCTGAAGCACTCATATAAATAGAGCTAATTTAAGATAATACCAACATATAGATGTGCGTGTGAGTGCGTGTGTATTGTTTGAAATAAAGTATATTTTAATATTACATTTTAATTTTGAATAATATTTAATTAGTTTAGAATCATACATATCCCCCAAATGTATGGTAAAGTGGTTTGGGCTGCCCACAGACTCTATATTTCACTGCCCAGGCCAGCGTCTTGAATATGTCACTCCAGTTTCACAACCAAACGACTGAAACAGGGTGCTACCATTATTTCGTGAAATTAAGAGGCCTACTGCGACTACTACTACTACTACTTCTAGTACTAATGATATATATATATATATATATATATATATATATATATATATATATATATATTAGTCATCCACATACAAGCCTGTTTCGCTGTATCACAGCTCATCAGTGTGGTTAGACATATCCACTTGCTTCTGGTCGGGATTGAAAACTCGACCGATTTGGTGTCAGTCAGAGTCTCTACTCCCTAAGCCATCGGAGAAGGAAATTTTAACGTCTTGTATGTAAGCAGTGTATACAGACGCCAGTCACCGAGAGAACTCAATTCATTTCTGAATATATATATATATATATATATATATATATATATATATATATATATATATATAATGTGGAGAAGCTTGTTATTTAACAAAGCAGAGTTATACCGACATCGAAGTTTCGTGAGGCGTTATTGGGATGTCTGAACTCTTCAGGGAATTTGTTTCTTCTTCTGATGTTTCCCGATTTTCTTATTTGTATGGACCTTGGTGTAATATCTCTGCATGTAAGTGATTCTGCCGATGGTTGTTTTTTTATTGTTGACATCTTTTTAGTGTCCTGTAGTATCTTCAAGTGTTCAATTGCATTTTATTGTGTCCAGTTCTTTTTAGCGCGCTTATGTGAATATCTGCTTAATTGCTTTATAGTGAGTTGACCTCTTCTAATCATTTTGGGTTGATCTCTTTTTACTGTGTTGAGGTGACCTTTTTTTACAGTGTTAGTATATGTGACCGCTTAAAAATATTTTTATAGGCCATGATTAAGTGTTGAGTGTATTTATGTTTGTATTATTCGTGGGCTTGGTGTGTGCTATTTTTTTTTATCGTTTAGTGATTGTTATATTCCTTTGACTTATGTTATATTTTGTCGTGATTGAGTGCTTACATATTTACATTTATATGCGATAGTTTTGGGTTTGCGTTTGTGTTGTGCTTATTTGTTTTTGTTAGTATTTAGGTAGAAACGTAACTATTTGTTCGAATGCCTATATTTTCCCAGTAGCTCATTTTTCTTGTTTAATATTTTACTTAAGTTTTTAAAGACAATTATTGCTAATTTTTTTTATCCAAGCATAGTTTGCAGTTTCTGCTATTGCTACTATGTGAGAGTGCTCTTTTTATGATTTCCCATTTAATTTTGGGGGTGATGTTATTTTCTTTTTTACTCCATATGTATTTTGATAGTGTTGTGTTATTTTTGTATCTTTCGCTTTTGAATATTTTGTGACTGTGGAATCTTTCTTTAGCAGTTGTTTTTGTGGCGCTTATGTAAATTTTTCCGTTTGTGTAAATGTAATCTGTTATGATGGCTTTATATATAATGTTGTTGGGTAGGTATTTATTGTTAAGTAGACAGTTGTCTTTGTTTCGGCAGTTGCATTTATTGGTGTTTTTTTCTGGTTAGTACTGTTATTACTATTTGTTTTATTAAGTATTGTCTTATTCTGTTTGGTTATTATTTTCTCCATGTTGTCCATGCAGCTGATTTTGTCTGTGTTTTTGTTGATGATTTTTGATATTTTTTGTGTTTGGGGAAATGTTTTTCTATTATATTGAAGAATATTTTTTTTATTTTTGTTTTCATTGTGTAGTTGTAGAGTGTTTTTTTGTTTTGTTTTTGTCTGTTTTTTGTTTGTTTGTTTGTTTGTTTGTTTGTTTGTTTGTTTGTTTGAGTATCCGCTGTTTTTTAGTGCTGATTCGTATATTTCTTTGTTTTCATTTGATAATTTTATGTGGCTGGAGTTCGATGGTATTCTTATATTTTTACATATGTTTACGTGTGTGTATACAAAGAGAGAGTGGTTGGAATCTTTGTTGATATATATGGGTTTGTTGTTTGATTTTCTGTATGGTTTGTATGTATTGTTGTTTAAATTGAGTGTTATATCTAAGAAATTTATTATGTTTATTACGAATTCTAGTGCATTAAAGATTTTTATAGTTTGTGTTCTTATTTTTTTTCCATGGCTATACCGTTGCAGTTTCTTAAGATTTGTCCGTCATCCCTACATAAGCCTATATCTTTTTTGTTGATAATGTTTGTTAGTTTGTTGATAATAAGTATGCCTATAAGTTTGCATAATAACGCGCTGTCGTAATTTCCCATTGTTGCATCGAAATTGTAGTCATTGTTGGTATTGTTATTGACAGTGTTGCACTTTTTCAGTCATATTTTGTTGTGGTGGTGTATAGTATATATTTTCTACAGTGTTTGATAATATTTAGGTTTTCGTCTGGGAAGTTTATATAATGTTTCGCCAGATTTAGTGCATTATTCAGTATGTGTTCATTGATGGATGGGGTAGAAATATTTTATGTTCAGCTGTACAAATGAACATTCATTTTTGTTGTTGTTGTTGTTGTTGTTAAACCAATTGTTTTTTATGCTTTTCAATTGGTTTATTTTTATTTTTTGTCTTGGTTTTAATCATAATTCCTCTACTATTTGCTTGCTTACTTTTTCGATGTTGCTTTTTGTAGGGTTTATTAATCTTCATGTTGGTTTGTTTAAGAAATTATGTTTATGGTCTTTTAGTTTAATGTTTCTACTTTCGGTAGTTGCTTGATTCTGTTGTCTAGTTTTAGTTTAGTGTCTATGTTTTTCTTTTCTATTTATGTTGTTTTCCATGCCGTTCCTGGTTGTTTTATAGAACTTAGTGATTTCTTTTTCAACTAACTTTTTGTCGTCGTTGATGTTATCACACACGACCGGAAGTTACTGTCGGCTACTCAAACGTCTAAAAGCGTCACCACGGAAACAGAGCGAAGCCATTAATTTCCGGTGACTCAGCGTTTCAAGAAATCAAAACACAGAAAAACAAAAACAAAACGAAACATAAACACACACAAGTACTCGTACCTAAAAACAATGACCTGAAACTAATCTATGCACACATGGTGTTCAAATAAAATCCATGTGTACATTCAAAAGTGGAAGGAAAATTTTAATAGACAAAAAAAAAAAGAAAAAAGACATAATTAACTGTGCAACGTTGCTGACCGCGGCTAACAGAAACATGGCCGATGTTTTCCACCAAATAACCTGGGCCCCGGCCTTCGGGCTGGGGTCCAAAATGACCAAATTAAAACCGAATAAGACCGGTTTAGACCGGTTTTGAACCTATTCACCGCAGTGGATAAGTAATGTTTTGACCAGTACCTGTGCGTACGCGTTCAGGTTCTCCACATTAAAAAAAAAAGACCTCGTGTCACATCTCTCTCAAGTGGGGGAGAAGAGTAAATACACCTGGGCTCCGGGGTCGAGCGACGTGCTCCCCCTACCATCTGCGCCTGGCCGACCCTTGTCGCTGACCATAGCAGCAGCCGCCACCAGCAGTCAGCAGCCAGCAGCAGCAGCAGCCCTAGCGAAACCAGTCGCTCTCAGCCTAGTTTGCCAACTCCAGCAGCAGCCGCTACCAGGAAGTCCTTTTTAGGGCTTTCTAACTACAAATGCTATAGTCCTTTTTAGGACTTTCCGATTACATATGCTACAGTCCTTTTCAGGACTTTCCGATTACATATGCACCAGTCCTTTTAAGGGCTCTTCGGCTACATATGCAACAGCCCTTTTCCGGGCTACTCGGCTACATATGCATCAGTCCTTTTAAGGACTAACCGACCCCAGCAGCAGCAGCCACCAGCACCAGCAGGAGCACCAAACATCAGGCACCAGGCAGAAGCAGCAGGCGCACCAAGCACCAGGCAGAAGCACCAGCACCAGCCGGAGCACCAAGCACCAGGCGCACCAAGCACCAGGTGCACCAAGCACCAGGCACCATGCACCAGCAGAAGCTGCAGTCCCGGCTACATGTGCAACAGTCCCTTTTTTGGACTATCTGGTTACGTATGTGACAATTCTTCTAAGAACTAACCGTTTACATATGCTACAGTCCTTCTAAGGACTAACCGTCTCCAGCAGCAGCCACCAGCGAGAGCATCAGCTACCAGCAACAGTCCTTCCTGGAACTACCAAGAAGAACTTTTAGCAACCAGCATCACCTCTGCACTGCTCTGCCAGCCGCTGGTCTACCGCCCAGAAACCAGATTGACACAGCCCGACTTAACAATTATTCTGTACATACGTTTGCCCGATTTTGTAAATAAAATTTGGCTTAAATTTATAAATCCTCGTCTTCGTTGTCCCTGATTCGATCGTATTACTTTAAATCCTTGCTGGGTTAACAGCATCCTGCTTTGACGAACCCACTACAATGTCTATTTTGTAGATGCTTCTAGATTTTTCAGTTTTTATGTATAACGTTTCTGGCTGATCATTTTAGGTTATTTTCTAATTGAGTTTGGAATTTGTTGATTGTTTTTCTTATTTCTAGTTTGTTTATTATATTATATTTATTAGGTCGTATTCAAATGCGATATGATCGCTCTGTTGTGGTGAGCACTTTGTTGACGAAAATTCGAAGTTGTTGCTAGTTTTTTATTTGTGAAGAAAGTAAAATACTTTCCATCTTATGCCTTTTATGAAACGTTCTATTTTTTGGTGAACTTGATTTCATAGTTGTGTACGTTTGATGTGGGTATGTGGTGGATAGGAAATTAAGAATTAAAATCAATCTTCTTCACTTTTACAAAAATTCAGAATGACGTGTGAAATCCTGGTTTTTCTGAAATAGAAAAAGGATTAACCATGTGCTTAAAGAAAAAGTCGAAACCAGATTTCGTAAGTAGATGTTAAATTGATTTTCTGACCAATGGATGCGATTTGCAAGACCAAAAAGGATTTAGCGATCTAGTGCGAACATCTGAATGACTATAAATGATTTCGGATCAACGTCAGTCAGTCAGAGACATGGGAGCAGGAGAGACGGCAAGCTAAAATGTAACAAGGCAGAAGCTTCAAGTGACCCGGACATTCGTCCTCTTTCTTCTTCCTTCTCGTGTGCTGATTCCTTTTACTTCTTCTTCTCCGTCCAAAGACATTTCTACGAAACAAACGCTTATACATCCATACGTACGCATAAACTGTTTCCAACAAATTACTACTACGAACATTTCAACTCTTGATACCCTTAACTCATAACTTGTTTCTCAATGAATATTAACTATTACCTATTCTTGTTATTCCTTTCTTTTAATAAATTTCTATTCAATCATACAAAATGTATATTTTATTCTTACACTATTCCACACTAATTCTACAATCTCCAATCTTCTGCTGCCAACAACCTTCTGATAATTCTGGATAAAACTTGTAAGCAGTAAAGAGTTTGGTTATGTATAACACAAGACCGAATTAATAAACATTAACCCGCTCCCTATAGCTACAGGTATGTTTTAGTGAATAACTAAACTGTATGTTTTGCATGTTGGTAAGAAGAGAACTTTTAAATAATTAATAGATTTTAATTTTTGTCTATATTTCTGAGATGAGGTAGTATTTACAGAATTTACATTATTCGGACTATCGTCCTTATCTTTGTTGCCATTTGTACGACGTTTCGGCCGTTGTATGATCCGGCCTTCTTCAGGTGCTAGAAATTTCAAATCGAACCCTTTATTACAATCACTGAATTATATGGACTCCATTCCTAGCGGGAAGCCTCGATTGGAAGTCATGAGTTATCTCACTCTAACTCTGCAAGTTACTTATTCACCACTGTTCACCTGGAATTGAACTCACAACACTTTGGGTCAAGTCACAGGAACTAACCAATGTCTATATCAACTGGGCTATGTGTCCTTAAGTATGTGTTTGGGTAGCCGCCGGGTAGAATTGGGTTCTGCATTGGAACTCGCTGGGTCGCTTCATCGAGCTGGTGCATATCGCAGTAAGATAGACTTTCTTGCCCTAAAAAGGGTAGTTGTAGTAACTCGAGAAAAACCTGTTGGTTGTCATGAAAAAGACAGTTGTTTTTGTCCTCAAATCAACAGTTGCGGTAACAATGGTAGGGGTCGGAAGATTCAAGCAGAATGGTAGGAGAGTAGTAGTGATTGAAGGCGTCAGTAATGTGGAAGTGGTTGGAGGCGTCAGGCAGGGTGGTAGCAGTGGTTGTGATCGGAGTTGTCAGCATCATTCAGGTTGCTGGAACGGCATCAAATTCCCCGTACCTCCTTTGCCCATGTCGGGCCAACTGCTGGCTTTAGACTGTTGCTTTTATACGCCCATGTGTAAGTCACAGTCATTATGTGCCCCGTTTTCGTTTTAGAACTTTTTAGGATCAAACTATGATCTTTTTTTTTCTTTTTCTTTGAGGTTAGCCATTATTCTATCACGAGAAAGTTGGAAATACGTTTTGTTATCGGGAGTGATCATTTACTATTTCCGAGACGACTCGTGGAATTAAGGATATTGGAAAAATTGTTTTCGTATATGAAAACAAAATGTTTCCGTGATGTAAACACAAGAGCTTTGAGGTGAGTAGCCTGGAGCTCTAATATTATTTCGTCTGTCGGTTAGCGTACTCGAGAAAATTTCTGCCGGTGGATGGGAGGCACATTTTCTTTACTAAGTTTTAAGTTTAAAAGAAGAATACAACAAATACTACAGACCGAATAGGTGAGCAACGAGTAAATTTTAAGAAAATTAGAAATAAAAAAATCACTTATACTTACATTCTGAAAGAGAGTTGAAATTTCTAGGACGTATAACGAGAAAAGAGAGCTTGGGGAATTTAACACTCACAGGACATTGGAGAGAAGGGGATAGGGGAAAGCAATGAAAAACCTACCTAACGAATTAATCTACATGGATGACAGAGCAAGAACTGGGAAAAATAGTAAAAGATTTTACTTAAAGAAACAAAGGATATGAAACTGTAGAGAGTCATGGTCACCAACGTTCTGAAGGACACGGCACATTGTATGGATCAGTTATTAATTGAATATTGTTAGTTTTTTGTAAATATTTCTATCCAAATTATACGTGCGTGTTATATGTCAGTGCGTATTATATGCCATGAATTATGTTAATTCTTAAATGACAGAGAAATACTCAGAATCTTTCAAGTCTACATAACATCCAATCATTCACAAGCCAGTCTTATTTACGTCTCCTTTCATTATTTTTATTACGTCCCTTTTTTTCTGTGCGAAAATCAGTGATAAATTCTGCATCTCATATTCCGCTGTCACGTTGCCTGAAGAAATGAAAACAGATGAACGTCTGTTTCGGGTTGTCTCTGAATTTTTTAATCGATTTCACCCAAAACAAGGCAATAAAGCCACTAAGACACAAGGGGTTACAGAATATGAAAGAATTAGGAACAGAAACATTACTAATAAGCAAGAAGAGAAAATAGTAATCAGGAGGACAGTAGATTCTTCTTATGTGCCGTGTCCTTTCAAGACGTAGGCGATCATGGACCTCCACTTACCCCTTGCGCTCTTAACACTTTTCCTCTTGCTATCTCTCCCAAACCCTGCTCCGCCATTCACTTGCTCAAGCCCATCAAATATATCTCGCGTTGCTTTCACCCGTCTCTCTTTTCCTTTATCCGTCTCGTGAGTATTAGATTCTCCAAGTCCTTCTTTCTCAGAAACTTCAGCTGTCTCTTCCTGATGTTAAATATGTTTCTTTTACGTTTGTATTCTCTCCAAAACCTTGTCGTTGCTCAAAAAGAGATAGAAGCCTAATAGGTCGATAATTGGAATGGTCGGATGGTTCATACGATTTCTTAAAAAGTGGGACAACAGATAATGACTTCCATTAGGTATGAAATCAGGAGGCAGTGAGACATTTATTATACAGTTTCGAGAAAACTGAATGGGCGTCATCTTCAGTGGGTTGGTTGTCTTCAAATTTACTGAAGCAGATTGCGTAACATCTTCAGCGGTGAGTTTTTTTTTCTATCTTCGGCAAAACACTGCAAGAACTGTAACCAACCTTTCATTTTCGATTTTCTAAGCTGCTCAAATGTAAATACAACTTCTTATTATCAGTCAGACTGTGCGGACAGGTTTGATAGATACTAGTCACAAGACTAGTTTTTTTATGACCCCGAATCGTAAAAGTCAATGTTTATTACTGGATTGTAATGTAACGGTACAGAAATCACTTATCTTTCTTCGTTAGAGATAAGTCATGAGGGTCACATGACGGCCGCTTAATGACGTCACTTCATACAATGATAAAAAGCGGCAGTCAATTTTCAGTTTGTTTACAGCAACCAAACGGTAAGGTTGTTTTTTTTTTATTATCTCGACTCCCCCATGGCCTAAGTAGAGACTAAATTTCCTCCCCAGCAGCTTACAAGTCCACAGTGCCGTTTCCCTTTGGGAATATATCTTTCCGATATGTAGGATGAAAGCTCGCAATCCTCAATTTGGGAAAATCCAAAACTTGCTGTTTCCCATTCGTGGAATATGTCCTCGTCTAGGACATAGATGAATCCGATCCGTTTGAATCTGGAGTTCTAAACATGGCTTCTCCAGACAGAAGAATCGATATTATATGTAAGACCTTTCCTAAGCAGACTTTGACGATAGCTTATTTTGTTCTTTTTTAACTATTGTTAAAAAAGTACACTTAAAAATAAAGTTTGATTAGCGATTTCACTGGACCAACAATAATCAAATAAAAAAAAAGTAATTCAGTAACACACACTGATATCCGAAGGTGTATTGACTTAGCCAAGAATGCATTCCAGAAGCTGAGTAGAATTTTAAGAGACAGAAAAATTTCGCTCAAAACAAAGAATAGAGTACCGAATAGTTATGTGATATCTGTTCTTTCAATATGGCAATGAATGCTAGGCAATCTAATCAAGGATGATCATATATGAAGATTAGAAAGCGCGTCGAGCGTAGGATAGTGCCCTGGGGACACCAGCGTCCGTGCGGTAGGATGTGGAGGCATGCCCGTTCAAGATGAGGTTTGACAGGAAAGATTAGATCAAACTAAGCAGTCGTCCATTGATACCATAACCCCGTAGCTTGCGCAGAAGCCTGGCGTACCAGACCCTATAAAATGCTTTGGAGATATCCCGGGCAACAGCTCGAGCTTCGCCGGACCTATCGAGGGACTGGTATATGTACTCAGTGATGGTCGTTAGCATATCGGCCGTAGATCTGGCAAAGCGGAAGCCGTACTGTCTGTCTGAGAATAGTTTATGGGCAGTAAAATGTTGAACTATTTCAGCATTGATAATAGCCTCGAACACTTTTCTGAAATTTGGTAGGAGGCTGATAGGGTGATAATTGGAATGGTCCGAGGGTTCCCCTGAATTCTTAAATACAAGAACTACATAAGAGGACTTCCATCAGGCAGGCAAACAGGAAGCATGAATTACAGAATTTAGAGAGGACGGAGGACGGAGGACAGAGGAGAGTTCAAGGTTACATTTCTTCGAGACAATGACCGGGATTCCGTCACCTCCCTCGCCTTATGGGGGTCAAATTTTGAAATTATTATTATTTTGAAATGAGGTGGGTTATGTGAACATCTCTCAGTTGAGTCTAAGTTCTAAGGAGGAAATCGGGTGCGGATACTCCAGACAAGTCAAATGTGGAGTTGGCGGAAAATCTGCGAGCAAATCACTCGGCCTTGTCCACAGATGCCGTGAGGACCTCAAATTTATTGATTAAGGGAGGGATAATTCGACAAGATGATAAAATAAACAAATATTTTAGATGGTAAAGTGTGTAATAGTGTGTGTTTGTAAAGAAATGTTTGTCTGTCTAGGTGTATGTTCAACAGTAACGTTATTATATGTCTATATAATTATCTATGTAAACATGTTACGGAAATTAACGAATTTTAACGAAACTTGGTTATAAGCAACCGACAATTTGTAATGAATTATTTTGAACATTATTTTTACCGATACTCATGGTCGAGTGGTCAAGACGGTACCAGATCAAATGGTATGCTTCCCCTATGTAATAGGGGTCGCAGGTTCGAATCCTGCTGGATAGTACACATTTTCGTAATAAAGATTTATCGTAAATAATCAGGCCGGTAGATATAAATATAAAAATACTGTTTAATTAAAAACAGAATATCTACTTAAATACGAGTATCGGTAAAAATAATGTTCCAAAAATAATTCATTACATAATTATCTATATATAATTATCTGGAAGTGCGTTGTGGTGCAATGGATATCAGATCGGAACGAGAAATCGGAGAGCCGAGTACGAATTTCAGTTGAGTTCGTTGCATTTACTTACGTTCAAATATCCTTGGGAAATATAATCTGCCTCTTCTCCTTCCAGCTATGGGTTAAATAACAGAATTGATTGGGTTCTATAACCTTGGTCGGCAACCAAACTATCGCAGAAAGCAATGGCAAATTACTGCAGAACAATCTTCTGCCTACTCAGTCATGTCACTTTCGAAACATGATCGCCCAAGCGTGTATCACGTACAGCACTTCAGTTAAATTTCGTTTCCAATTAATTACTATATCACATTCCATAAACGTGCCAATGCAGAATTTTACACGATTTTAAAATTTAAACTATTATAAATTATTATAATTAAAATGTAAAAAAAATGAAAAAAAATCTTGTAAAAATTCATTATTCATCAGAAAAATTTTATTTCTTCAGACAATAATGTCCTTAATATTACTTATTTACAAAAACAATTAAAAGCTTTTCTAATTAATTAATGTCATAGTTTTATTGGATTCTTTATTTTTCAATTCAGATTTCCAGTTGAATAGTACAAATTTGAAGAAAGTAGATGATTTGCAATCTCCAATGACGCCTACTTTTAACAAAAAAACAAATTCCATAAACGTGAAGGTTCTGTGCGAAATTTAATGAAATTAAGTGGGGGGTGTAAAACATTTAAAAAAAAATTTTTACGAATATTTTCTAAAAAGAAACATTTCAAAAATAATTTCATTCATTTGTGAATAAGTTCTGAAAATTTGATTAAAATCGGACAATTATTTGATTTGTACAAGAATTTTCAAATTAATGTGTTTTCAACAGAAAAAAAGGCGTAAAAAAATCTGTTAAAAACTTTGAAGAAGGCGATGATGTAAACAAAACAAACATTCTAACCAATATTTCAAACGTGTTAGAAAGGATTAAAAAAGATTTTTAAATAATTAAAAAATTTTTTGATCTTTCTTCTTAATAATAATATCAACATTTTGACTATAAAACTTTATTTTCATTAAGTTTGTGGCTTTTTGCATTACGCTATGCCGTTTTCCCCGTGAAAAAGTGAAGGTACCTACAACTGATATAATTATCTCTGTATAAAAGGGAGGTAATTAATACAAAAATATCAGAGTTATATTTCTTACGCAAGATGTGTAACTTTTTTGAGAGAGAGAAACGACTCTATTTTGATTTGACCAAAAAAAAAAAAAAAAAACAATACACAGAAACATAAAGAAAAGGTACATTAACTCATTAACATATTTAATAAAATATAATCCTTTTATTCAATAATTCAGTAAAATTTATGCACAAAAAGAGGTACGAACATTCTATGCGCAATATTTTAAAATATTGTTTTTGTTGTATCCTGTAGGGCCAGGAAGAAAGAAACGAAAAGAAGAAAAGGTAGGTTGAACCAGTGTATTTGAATAACAGAACATATATACAAAATAAGAGTGTTATTAGTCAGCAGATATAAGTGTCTGTCCGAACTGTAAAGTTACACTGCGTCTCGACTGCTTCCTTTAAGAAGTCTCACGGGTTAGTTTTTTATGAAGGAGGAAAATTTTATTCCAATGTACATAGGACACCAGAACAGTTTTCATTTTTACTTTGACAATAATTAACCTGTGTTTTATCAGAAAACAGATTAAAATGAGTCTCTGTCGGATGTTCGGATAAAGTCGTTTTATTAGTGGAAGAACTAAATTTAAATTTTGAAAAATTAAAAGTTTCTGATAATTTATGATAGTTTAACGTTTGGCTCATTTTTAAAGTTTAACATTTACTAATTGTATGGATTCGTTTGCTAAAGTTGTAGAATCCACCTTGCAAAGTTTAATTAAAAAAGCAGTTACGACATCTTCATTATAGCACTTATCATGAGTTCACATAAAAGATATTTACATTATTAGTACAAAACGGTAACTTGTATTTCTTTAGCACCGACGCTAGATTGAAAAACGTAAAGATTGAAGTTCACGTTAGTCTTCGCTGATTGGTTAATAAATCGAAGGCACGTGAGAACATGTCAGAGAACATGTTTAGATTCATATCGCGCCAAAAAAGTTCAATCTTCGTTTTGATCCACCTCATTTGTATAAAAGGAGCAGACCTGCGACTAAATCCTCAGTGAGAATTCGAACATCAACCGAGTGTCACAGAAATGCACGACACAACGAATTGTTGAATTTGTCAAGTTAAGTAAGTCTTAACGCACATACCAAAATTGCAATACATTCACTAACTCATACAATTAATATATTTACTTACTCACACAATTATATGAATTTACTCAAGGGAACATTCATTCAATAATTTTCTGCTCACACCTTTGAACTCACTTTCAAGCAACATTTTTCGACAAACTGTTTTGTGTAATTGATTTTTATTGAACAAGACAGAGATAATTTATTATTATATTAATTCATGAACAATTAATTTTAAAGTCACAATTACTTTCATCCTCACAGCACATAGTTTCAATTTCATATTTTGTACATGTTATAAATATAATTTGTTCTCTTGTTACCAAAAGCAGGAATTTTCTTCGTTCATTATTTGTCCGTGTGTTCGTTGATAATCACCTAAGCTATAAAATTTAAATGTGTGGAATATAAGGCCGTATTCCATTACGAAGTCATTCGTGTTGGGAACAGTAATTTTAGTCATAATTTTCGGACATTTTTATAAATAATTTTTATATTGATGGAAATTAAAGAGGAGACAAGTACATGTTAAACGTCGAACAAGATTGTAGGCCGCGGAATTAATTTAAGGTTTTATGGTATAGAAGGGTTTGGGATAATACATAAGTAAAGGCCATGTTTTATTAACTATACAACCATTTTATTTTTGTTGTTAACTCCATAAGTTTACGTCTTTTATTATATGTGAATGATTATCATTTCTGTCCTTTTTGCATTTTGTGTCTTTGTTATGATTTTGTTATAAGTTATTGTGGTATTCATGTGAATGTTCATTACTATATATGTATTGCTGTGTTCAGGTTATTTCCGTGTAAATGTGTATTCATGTAAATATATTTGTTTGTATATATATATTTGTTTCCAGTGGAATGTAGTATCAGGTTGCTGTTTGTGCTATGTACTTTATGTTCCGGGTATTTATGCGTGTGGATTGTGTTCTTGAATTAATTCATTGGATTTCAACGTATTCTTTTCGCGAATATCATTTAAGCACATCTCTGGTTTGCACGGATATAATCTTGTTTTGGCTGGTTGATATGTTGACTGAATCACCGACGATTGCCGCGAACTCCACACGCTCAGTGAGCGAAATGAGACCCACTAAAGAAGCTATGCACGTGTTCACTGTTCTTTTTATATATTTTTTAATGCCTACGCCTTTCTGATTAGACTTTGGCGGGAGCGTTAGTCATTGGTTGATTATCGCATGACGTCAGTTGACTCATTAAAATATTTACGGTTTATATCTAGGTTACCAGAAATATGAAAGAATTGAAAGCAGGAAAAGGATATATGTGTTGAGAGAGGGAGGGAGGGAGAGAGAGAGAGAGAGAGAGAGAGAGAGAGAGAAAGAGAGAGTTTCTCTGTCACTTTATTAGTAAAGAGGAAAGGGTATGTTTCAATACGCTTTACTACTACCTATCTTTTTTTAAGTTTGAGATCTTTTTACGTAATGCGATGCTGTTTTTTCAGTGAATTAGTGGAGGTACCTAGTTAAATGTAACCGCTATTTTTACTACAACAGTTTCTTTTCTCGCACTCCCGTCTGTGGAACTCTCTTCCGTTTACTTGCTTTCCTTATAACTACAATTTCCCAAAAATTAAATGGAACGTTAATTGCCATCTTCTATCTCCTTGAATCTTATCCATTTTTATCATTTCTTCGACCCCCCCCCCCCCGAACACTGTCTCATTGTAACCCTCTTCGTACTAGTGACGATCCCACCTTGCTTGGGGTGAAATTTAAAAAAAAATAGCTTCCTTTTCTGATTTCATCTCTTACACCATTTTGTTTAATTCCTTGCAAATATTATTATGCATTCATCGGGTTTTTAATTTTTAAAGTCGTTGATTTAATCCCCACTTCCCACAGACCAATTGTATTGGACTAGTTAGAATTTCATAGAGTCTCTGAGGTATTACGGTGTTAGTAGTAAAAATGGTAAGTAAGAATGTGATGTTTTGGTGCAAGGAATATTGTATAGCTTGCTTGGGTCAACGATTGTGGCTAGCTAACTTATTTAAAAACAGATAAAGACCAGCTTTTCCATATCCCCTAGTTAGGTTCTGTACCAGATTTTTCGTATTAAAACAATAAATATCAGTTTCCTTTGCTGATTAAAAATTAGTATCAGGTTCTCCAAGCCCTCCTTCCTCATTGCAAATGTGTTACTAATGTCAGAAAGTTCAATTTTTTGAGAACTCAATTTTACTGACTATTGTTGCGGAGTTGAGGTTGCTAAATAAATTCGATATATCAGAAGGTATTTTCGTAGACTGCGTTCAGTTACTCCAATAACTTTTTTTTTTATTTTTGTATGTAAAGCACAAGATCAACATTTAGTAATCAACAACTCTTTGTTAACAATAACAATTTCTATCTAAATCTAAACTTATTTATAAATGGAGCTTTGTGTGTGTGTGTGTGTGTGTGTGTGTGTTTGTGTGTGTGTCTGTGTGTGTGTCGGTTTCCTATAGACTCCGAAACGGCTGAATCGATTTTCTTGAAAATTTACACAGTTGTACTATAAGCGCCTGCGAGTGTTCTTAGCTAGGTTTTGTGTCGAGGTACCCCCGATAAATATAAAAAATCGATAATCGAAAAAATCGGGTTATAGAAGGAGTGGTCCGATTTTAATTAAATTTGATACACTCATAGACAAAGACATAAGAAACGATATTCAGAAGTTCCAAGGTTGTAGTTCTTACAATAGTGCAGAAAATATATATATATATATATATATATATATATATATATATATATATATAAATAAAAGGCAAGATGTGTGTGTTTATCTACCTGTATGTCTGTATTTTTTCAGCCCTTTTATTTTAGTTTTTGCTTCGGATTTGGCTCTAAGTAGGTATAATTGTAGTTCCTAGTCTCAGCCGTGATACCATTTACACAGAGAACTTTTTAGCCTTCAAAATTCAGTTTACGACGAAAAAAACTTATTTGACTTACATCCATTCATTTTTCTCTCAGTCTGCGGTTTCGCTTTAACTGGGAACAACTATTGCTTTTTAGTCCTTCGTGCCAACGTCCAAATAGACTGAGCCCCAGGACTATGGATTAGTTTTAAAGCTTTCATTACACCCGAGCAACGCCGGGCTATACTGCTAGTAGAACTATATTTAAGGACTTGATTTTTTCTGGTTTCACTACAGTACAAGTTTAGCCACATTTTTCGTCTGCTGGCGAGAAGCATTAGTATAAAGTGAGCTCAATCATGATTATTAAATTGACTTTGCCGAAGATTGCCGAAGATTGCCGAACTCCCCACAATTTAAGGATTATCATCAGAAGGTTGGAAGAATAAAAGTGTTTCGTACGTATGTTTAAGTGGACATTTATTTACAGAACAGAATAACATCAATTTGTTTATACGGAATAATCAAACTCTGAAAATGTTCTAAGAGAAAGTGTAGTAAGGAGTTAAATGAATCCAGAGTTCGTTTGTAAGGTTTTTGTAGCTTTCTTTCTTTTTATGGCCGGCGAGTAAGTGAAGAAGAAGAAAAAGTAATAAAGGAAAAAATGTTCTTATCTGCGTTAATTTTTAAGAGTCACTTAAAGTGTCTTATTGTTGTTGTTTTCTTTTTGGTGACGGTGTGTAGGCAAAGACAAAGAAGAAGAGATAAAGAAAAATTTCACGTGAGAAGGAGAGGAAGAGCGAATGTATGTCAGGACGTTATGTCTGGTTCAGCGGCTTTAAATTTCTTTTGTCACATCATGGTGGTGTTCTATCTGGTCTCCGCTTCTGATTTAACTTTCTTTCTCTATATCAAATAACTTTTTTGACACTGGCTTATTAATTTCTCTCAGTTTTGTAAATCGCTCCCTTTTTCATTGGCCAGAAAATAATTCACACATGCTCACGCAATTTGGCTTCTTCTTTTTCCTTCAGTACGGAGTTAATCCTTTTTTCCTATTGGTCAGAATTAGATTTCACACTGGATCGCGAATTTGAAAACAGTGAAGAAAAGATATTTAATTTAATTTCGTATTCACTACAAGTACCGTTAACGTGGATTTTAATTATCATATACTTTAAATTAATCGTCATTAACAGCAAAATATATGGTATATAAATAATCAAGTAGAAAACACATAATGAAATGACTTCCACATTTTACATAAAGTCCAAATAGAAAAGTTTTGTCTTAAAAAAAATGATCTCATGTAAATGTTTCATCCAATTCTTGAATGACAATATTTCAAATACTAGTTACTAAAACAAGTTTGCTGATTATCTTGTAGCGAAATGATTTGGTCAACATTTAACATAAACAGAATTACGTTCAACATACATTCTTTAAACAAAATTTATTATAGTTATCGTAATAATTGACGAAAGAAGACAAATATTGTTTAAACAACAACAGAAATCTGTATTAACATTTGACTATAAAAGAATAAACTAATTGTGCACGGAGAATAAATCTATAGGGTTAAGGGAAATAATTAATTTCCCTAACACTATATTTTTAGGCAACACAAATGAATTACGAAACTTCCTTTTTAAAACAACAACAAAGAATGGTTTATTCTCTTAGTAGGCGTACAAGAGTGATAGTGTGTAAGTGTCCATTTGGTTTGTTGGTCGGTAGGCTGGTACTTGGTTTGTAGGAAGAGTGTGCGAAGCCAGCGGCAGCGTCTTCTTCAGCGAAAGTGTTCCAAGGGGAATCAGTGGCAGCGATGTGAGAGAGGCGTCTGTTTCTCCCGCTGGCTCATGGCTCTCTGCCTTTTGTCCGTTCTACCAAAATGGACTAGGAAAATAGTTCTAGAGAGGAAGAAGGAATTAATGCGCTCTGCCAGTTGATTGGTTAGTGAGTGACCGAATCTCCCGTCGGGGGCACTGATTCGCGAAAGGAAATAGATCTGTGGATGCTACAAATCAATGTAGGCAAAGATTGATTGGAAATATTGCATAAGCAAATTAACTCGTGTGAGTTAGAAAAAATTGTCAAGGGGTGTGTTAATTTCTATTGGTCGAAAAACATTTCACCTCCACTGGATTCCTTGGCCCTTTTGCTGTCGTGGTACTCGCTTTCTTGTTTGGGAAAAAGGGCCAGGAGTTTTCTTTTCGGTAGTAGAAGCTGGTATTTTTTGCGGAGAAGACAAGCGGGTTCTTCTATTTTGATGGGGATGATGGAACGGATGAAGCAGGGCGTGGCGGTGACTCCCACCTATCCAGACCAACTTTCAGTTCTTTTATGTTTTGGATTTTGTCGAAAAATGGGTTGTTTTTGGTGAAATGCCCTGTGTTCTGGTCGAACTTGCTGCTGCATGGTGTGGGGTTAACGGCTTCCTGTAGTACACATGGTTTGTCGAAAACGAGAACCGGCTCCCAGATCTTTTTTTCACCCTTGTCCACAACCTGCCATTTGTCCACCCCTTTCTTTGACACAGGGGCTTCATGGACAGAGGGCTGCGGCACATTGGTGGCAGTTTCTTTTTTATTGTTGTTATTCGTGGTGGTCGAAGCGGGTGCTTGGTGGGTGACAGATTGTGAGCCAAAAGTCTTTTTATCAGAGTATAAAGGGGTCAGGTGGCGAGTCTTGCCGCACTTTCAGCATACGGGCTTTCTAACAGCCATGATGACTGACGCTAACCGACTGCCGATGTCCAAAACGCTGAAGATGGAGCTGAAGGCTTGTCTGGATAGCATGATGTTGAAGCTCTATGCTCGAGTTTTCGATCCGAGGATACGCTGAGGATCTCGCCGAATTGTTTAAAATAAACAGCTTGCGCTTTGCAATTTACATGGGTAGAAACTTCATAAGCCACCACTGTTGTCTTCCTTATGCCCTTGAATTTTCTCCAGAGGATAATGTCTTTAGTGATTAACTCTCTGTTAACCATGACCTTGGCTGTCTGTCGTGGATCTTGTTTGGGGGGGGGGGGGTCCGACTTTCTCTTAGGTTGTCCATATAGAATTGCTTCCCAAAAAAAGGTCTTCTGATTGGTCCGTGTGAAACAGATATTTACGCTATGATCTTATTATTTATTTCCTATTATTATTTTGTCAGCAAAATCTCCTGGCTTTTGATTTTTTGCGTGCGAGGTTAAAATCACGCTTTTGTTAAAAATTATATAGCAAGTGAGCTGTGACAGAATAAGAAAAAGTATATATTCTTAAATTATTGGTTATATAAGGTTAAAGAAAGATTATTTTTAAACACAAATTGTAAATTCTACTTGATTGTCACACCGCTGATCTTCCGTATTTTTATTAATTATTTTTTTACTTTTTTACGCGCTTTTTCGGACATGGTAGAATTACATCATTTCTATGCTGTCCTTTGACTTCGCAGGTTACCGTGTCTATATGTATTTTTTGTATACACTGGCAGCTCGATGAGTGATGAAAAAACGTACCAATGCTTTAAAAATGTCTGAACAAAGTTTATATACAAAAATTAATTTTTCTTTTAATTCGGATTATCTTTTTAAGACCGTTATTTTTCATATAAAACTGGCATTTAGGTTAAACAAAAAAAAAAAATTAAATTATTTAAAATGCATTTTTTCTGATGCTTTCTTTTTTTTTTAGATAGTGGCGGTGCCTAAATTTTTGTAATGAGTTTTCCAGAATCATTGGCTTCGTTTAGGCAAAACCAAATTGTTAAGTTTGCAATTTTTAAAACAGAAATTAAAAAAAAAATATGTACTTGAAAAAAGCACTTTAAAAAATCTTCCAATATATATTTATTTTACTGAGTGTTTGTGATAAATGAATTCTAACTAGAGAAGAAAAACGTAATGATTTAATTTGACGCCGATCTTTCCAATTACAATTTTATTGCTGTGAATAATTTCAGACGTATTAATTAATTAACCTTTAACACTAGATATTGTTGAAAAAAGAACTTTTTTTTTTCACACGGCACTTCTTAGACGTGAGCTTATTTTGCTCTTGTTGCTATGGTAACGAAAAAACCCAAGATGGTGACTGTCAGCAGCGTAAGAAAAACGGATGAAAAGAAATCTTCTCATAGTTACAGCTAAAAGATTTTTGGGACAAATATTGCTAAATTAAGTAGGTAAAATTTATATAATTGGCACAAGAAATGTTTTCCGAAGTACTACGAACACAAGATTTCAAAAGAAGTAAAACACTTTGTGACTTCTTGACTGAGCTGTATACTCAGTTGATTTTTTAATTTACTTTTTTGAAAAATGCTTTATTCCACTAATTTTGTTTCTCAGTACTGAAAAATTTATATCTGTTAACTTTATTTTTTATTTATTTTATAACTACTTCACATATGAAATAATTAAGTGTCCATTCCCTGGTTGAGTCGAGTGGGTGCGTGTTTTTTTTGTTTTTGTTTTTTGTGTTACTTTTTTTTGCGTTAAGATTTCCTTAATATTTTATTGCTTAAGCAACAAAATAAAACTTGAATTGTTTTAAAATGCTCTATTAAATATTAAAATGTTAAACATCTGCATATATACTGCAATAAATAAAACAAAAAAGGAAGGAAGAACAAGCAGTTGGTTGAATTGTTGACGGTCTCTGTGATCATGTAAACAAATACAGAGTTATTTCCCTTCATTTATTTTTTGTAATGAGTTATTTCCCTTTATCCTATTTATTTCTACACGCATAAATTTTGTCCAGTTGATTGATGTTTCTGTCACGATTAAGGATTGGGTCTGGGTATTACTAACGGGGAGTTTTACAGGTGGGAAGTGCAAAAGAAACTGATAGAGTAGAAGCGTTGGTTACATTTGATTATTTTGACTATAAAACAACTTTAAGGAATACTTCATCATGGTGCAAGGCTAACAAGCTTGATGCTAATTGCTAATGAGTTTGGCTCTCACTGGCTGGGTGGCGTAATGGATGGTGAATTAAAATGAATAATTGGAAAACGGTGTTTGAATTCCAGTCAAGTTCATTATGTTCCCTTGGGAAAAAGTATAGATCCATCTCTTCTTCCCCAATTATGGGTTAAATAGTAAAACTGTTATCTGGAAAAATTGTTATCTAACAAAAATTTTTAATGCAATATTCATTTGCCAAAAAAAAAATGTTTTGACTTTAAATAACCCTATACTGGTGGCCTTGTAACATAACTAATCAGTGTAAATAACTATAAATCATCTTTTTAACAGTGGCTCAATGAAAACATATTTGGAATAAACTGAATCATCTATGGTTTTATTATTTTATTATTTCTCAAAGAATCATGAAATGATGTGTTGCAGTTTATTCAAACAGTAAAACAAATCAAACATTTAACTAAATCAATCATTTAACTTCAAACAACAGAAAGATACAAAAAAAAAACTTTTTACTATCTTGTTTCTTGATGCTAATTTCTCAAAATAAAAGACTATTTTTTCTTTTAAATACTGAATATTGCTATCACATCTGGCCTGGTGCTTCTGCTATGTATTTTATTTAGAGATTCAAGATAAAATACAAAGAAGAATCTGCCATGTTTTTTGTCCTGAGCTAGCATCTTGGCTTCGATCACTTTTCCATCAACGTAACATAATTTTCCTGTGACTATTCTATAAATATTTTCATGGTAATTGTTACCATGAACTTTCCTTTTTGGTACCTAGACTTTATAAATTTAAGTGCAGTACTAGATTGGTAAAGGTATTAATCTGTTTCTTCCCTTCAGTTATGGGTTAAATAATAGGACAAATTCGGTTCTTTAGCCTTGGCTGGCAACCAGTCTACCGTGGAAAGCAATGGCAACCTACTGTGGGATAATCTTCTGCTCAGTCAGTTATGTATCTTTGGAGACATGGTCACCCAAAGCGTGTATCACATATGACACTTAACTGAGACACAATCACTGACCCAAACAGACTATAATTTTCCTTACACCAAATTAACACATTTTTATTTAACATTCTTACTCCAATCACCATAATACCACAGTTTCTAGATGGAAGTCTTAACTATTTCTCATAGAATATGTCTATGCATTCAGGGGAGAGAGAGAGTGACAGAAAATATGTATGTGTGTGTGTGAGAGAGAGAGAGAGAGAGAGAGAGAGTATTTGCAAATTATAACAAAAGTTTTGAGAATAACAATAAACAAATAAGAATAGCAATAAAAAAAGACAAATTTCATTGTTTTGGTTTTATAGATTTTTATTATAATATCTGAAATATAATAAAGATGCAAATACCTACTTTAAAAATCATCTTTGCTATGTTATATTCTGCTATCATTTTTAGTATATTATAGCCTGCTATTATGTTCTATCATTATCTGCTATCAATTTATTATACTTGTACAGGTTGTGATAGCTATGATTTAATTAATCAACACCAACATGAATTTATAGACCAAACAGTAACAACTATTAGGCTGATCACTGATGCTGTGGAAAAGTCTCTGTCAGAGCAATTAGTTTATTGTGGGAATGGCAAACATTGGTCATAAATAATACATGCAAGCTTTGGGAGTATATTTAGTTTTAGTATGTAAAGCTCATGCTTAGAAATAAATCCAATTATCATTAGATAACATGTCAAATTCATTGTTCAGGAGTAGTGAGTGAAATTTTATGGCACCAATCTATTGTGCAGTGTCATCTCTGATCCATCAATGTGGTTGCTTCTCCTCTATGGCTATATTGCTAAATGCTGATTATCCTTTGCTTATATTGGTAGAGATAGACTCAACTTGAATACAATTTTAGCTTCTCAATCTTATGTTTAATTGGTCAATGTTGAATCCCTAATTATGATTTGCTGGGTTTGTTATTTAATGAAACTATGTTCACATGTTGTTTACATTAAATGTCTAAGTTAACTAATGACTTAATCCTGTCTATATCTGTCTGTAAGTTGGAAATAACTTTTAGGTTTTTGAGGGTGCAAAACTGTATTTTATTATCTTGTTATGCAAGAATAATTGTATTTTACTATCATGTTATATTGTGCTACCATTTTAGTATATTATAATCTGTTATCATGATATCCTTATATTTTGGTAGGCTTTATACTCTTATATTCTGCTTCTAATGTATTGCATCATTTTATTATATTTTGTTATCATTTTAGGTTTCCCAAATGGAAGAAGTTGAAAGTGTACAAATTGCAAAAGCAACAATTACAAAAATAGAAAGGGAAAATGTCAATGTGCATCAGTTCTTCCCCGTATTAAAGCATAGTTTTCAGAAGCCTTCAACAACAGAAGCATCCAATTTTTGGTTGGGACTGGTGTCTTCTGTTTCTGGGAAAGCAAAAAAGTCTAAAGTTGTTCAACCATCATCAGAAACAGTAGCCACAAAAGCAATTACAGAAGAGACCCCTGTTCTTTTCCCCACACAAAGTGAAGAAGAGAAAGAAAATGCTACATTTGATGAGTTGCGAATCTTCTCACCTGACAGCAACTCAGAGAATTTCGTGGCATCAACAGAGCTTGCAAAAGCTGTGCAGTATAATGTAAATATACAATTTCAATTTCTATTCAATTATTAATAAATGGGATCTTTCAATAGGAAAATATTTACCAATATATGCAGAAAATGAAAAATAAATGGTATTGCAATTTGTGTTCTCTTATTTGCAATTGTTTGTAAATTTTATCTTTTATACTTTTCGGAATATTATCATTTTTATTTATTTTATATTTATATATATATTTATTTATAAATATTATATATTTATATTTTATTTTATATTTATATATATGTATTTATTCAATTTATTATTATTATTATTATTATTATATATATTTATTTATTTATCGTCCATATACAAGCCTGTTTCACTGTATTACAGCTCATCAGTGTGGCTAGACATCCACTTGCCTTTGGCCGGGGTCAAAACTCGACTGATTTGGTGTTAGTCAGAGTTGCTAACTCCTAAGCTATAGGCATATGGAATCAGAGAAGGGAAATTTTAGCATGCTATATATAAGCAAGGTGATAGAATTCATGAAATCTTACATCAGATTTATTTATATAAACCTGTCTACATAAAACACATAGATTTTCATTCAAAATCATGTCAAATGTCTGTTGCATCTTATACTTTAGTTTAGAAATCAATTTTTTCAGGACACAAAAAGAAGAAAATCAGGTCAAATTGTGTTCATTTTTTTACCGATCATTTCATGGTGAATTGCAACAAAGGAAAATAAATCTTTCATAATGTATCACTAATTTCTGTGTGGTTCTGTACTTTTTAAAACTGTTGTTAAGTTAACATATGAACTTAACAATAATAATAAAATGACTTTTCTTGGTATAGTGATAAGCACCAATAATAATACATTTATTATGTCCTCTTATAATAAAACTAACTAGCATAAATACTGCACTCTACTATAAAAGTTGCAAAATAGCAATTATGCAAAATTTAATAAACCATGCAAAAGTTAACTCTTCCACAAAACAGATTAAAAAATATTAAACAAACTCTCATTGATAATGACTTTCCTAATTACATCGTTGATGAACAAATTAGAATAGCTATTAAGAACATAATACCTTCTCAAATAATCCTGAATATATCAACCTACTACACCACAACAAATACTTTCTAACTACAAACAAGATGAAAAAATCCTAAAAAAACCTCATAAGCACTGATATATTCCCCACTGATTCCAATAAAAAAATAAAATTAATTATATACTTTACTAAATTTAATACAAACAACTTAATTATCCATCATAACTTCTCTCCATCAACTAATATTTTGCAAAAGACCAACATTAAATATCAATTTAAATGTCCTTTGGGAGATTGTATATCTGACAAAAAAGTAAATATATATGTTGGTCAACAGCAACAAGAATATTGTGAAAACTTATGTTCAATTCAAGTTTGATTGAATAACATTTAAAGGAATATTCTTGTCCATATTCATAATTTACAGAAAAATTTATAAACAATACAAGTATACTACACCATGAAAATAAAAAAATAAAAACTTCAAATTCTTGATACTCTCTATATAAAAAATTACAACTGACACTAAATAAAATTAATTATGGGTATATCAAACAGCTAGGTTTCAAAATATCTAAATTATAGTTTAAAAAAATACAATTATAATGTTTTAAAACACGTAAATTGTAATGTAAAAAACTTTTTTGCAAATATTAATTAAGTTACTTCTAAAAATAGTAAATTTCGAATCAACAGTACATCCTGTGCACGGGATCAATAATTCATAACTATCAACTACATAAATTTTGCAATTACTGTATTTACTTTTGACTCTCTCAGTGATGTTTATTTAAACAATTATAAAATATGCAAATCAAGTACAATGCAATATTTATTATTTAACTTTTATGAAGGTTTATTATTTACCATTTTATAAAAAAATAAATTTGTAAAGAAATCTTTTTTTTTTAAGACTTATAAAAATTACAAAATTATCAAAATATGTAAACCAACTACAATGCAATATTTATTATTTTACCATTTTATAAGTAACTACGAAAAAAAGTTTTTTATTCAGTCTAATAAAAAATAGTGTTTCTTATTCTTGTTATCAGTTCTCAAGAATAAAGAAATGTATAAGTCCATTTTCATATGTTTGAGTTTTATTAAAATTCTAATCATCCTTTTTTAAAAACATTAAACATTGAGTCACAAGTGAAAACAATAATAGTGGTGTCAATGGAAGGGAATAGCCATCCTTTTGACACACCATATTTTTGTGTAAGAACAAAGTTTAAACATTGTCATTCTTAATTTATTTACTTTTGTAGTATGATGATGAGGGTTATTTTGAGACGGCTGCAGATGCTGAGAAGTGTAAGCGTTCTAACAATATTATGCGATGCCAAAGTATATTAGATCCTTTTGTGTGGGTAACTTACAAAGTACAGCTTGCACAGTGCTCCAGTGACAAAAGCTTCTCTGTTCAAAAAACATCTTTTTCCCTGTAAGTAAACTGATATTGAACAAACAGAATTGTTTTCTTACTTTTAACTTCTTACTAAGTTGAATCATATGTGATATTTTCTAAATGTTAAATCGTTTTTTTCTGTTTATACATTGCTACTTGTGCAAAACAGTATGACGCATATGGTGCTTGTGAAATGAAAATAAAAAAGACATTAATTACATAAAGCTGTGAATTTCTTGACAAAATCTAAGAGAGGAACTGTAATGTAATTGATTCTGATTAAGCAGCTCGAATTCAGTCACTTTCTCATCAATGAGATGTGGCTTCTTTCTGCTTTTTATATCAGTATTTTCATGACTACTGCTCTGATGAGCTTCATTACTTGGTGCTCTGACCACATGAATTTACTTATGCTACTAGATTGGCAATTAGGTCCCACCATTTAACCATCAATATAGGCAAATGTACCCACCATTTTTATGCTAGCAGTTTCTTTTCTTGCATTTCCTGCCTGTGGAACTTCTTTCCGTATACTTGCTTTCCTGATAACTACAATCTTAAGATTAAGTGCAATGTCAATTAACATCTTCTCTCTTGCTTATTCCCATCTTTCTCTTATCCTTTCTTCAACACCCTCTCTACCTTGTTCTCTTTTTCTTTTTCTTTTCCTTTTTTTTTTTTTTACCCTTTCCTCTCACTGTAACTTTCTTCTTATCAATGGCAGTACTGCCTTGATTGGGGTGAAATGATTATAAAAAACATGAATTACCAAAAAAAAAAAAAAACAAACTGACTAAGCATGAAAAATTTCTAAAATCCAAAAATTATTTAATGATTTTTCCTTTTTTAATACAAAAATTTCATTTACTTGTATTTAAATTTAAGAAATTATATATTTTACAAATATATTCTTCTTCTTCTTCTTCTTCTTCTTCTATGTACCCTGTCCCTTCAGGACATAGGCGATCATGGCTTTCCACGTCTCCCTATCCCTGGTGGCTCTTAACACACCTTCTCCTGTTAAACCATGCAACCCTTGTTCTATCATCCATCTGATTAGGTCCTTCAAATATATTATCCATTGCTTTCCCCTGTCTCTTTTTCCCTCTATCTGGCCTGTTAGCATCAGTTCTCCAAGCCTTCCTTCCTCATTGTATACCCCAGGAACTTCAGCTGTCTCTTCCTGATGCTCAGTATTAATTTCTTTTCCATTTCCATCATTTCTAAGACTTCATCATTGCTCACATGCTCGATCCATGATATTCACAGCATCCCTCTTTAGATCCACATTTTAGTTGCTTCAAGTTTTTCCTTCATCTTTGATGATATTGTCCAGTATTCATTCCCATATTGAAGAACTGACAACACATAGCAATCCAGTACTCTCTAGTAGTAAGAAATAATGCCAGATTTGTAAAAAAGCATAAATACTTCAAAATTACTTTGTCTGTAGTATAAACATAACAAATTGCTAAACTAATTTTCAAGTATATTTTATTTTCCATGATTCCAAGTAACAAGATTTCATTTCACATCTTTATTCCAGAATTGTCAAGGCCAAATATGATGAACAACATGGTGATTATGTGGGCAGCCTTAGAAAGTACAATAAAATTGTTGCCTTAAATCCAAACAACCCTTTTTGGATGGCAGATCGAGCAGAAGTCAGCCTCCATTTAGGAGATTTACAATCAGCCATTTATGATTATAGGAGAGCATTTCATTTATTTAAGTCTTGTTTTGTGTTTAAATTTCGCTTGGCCAAACTCTATTGTTTCCAAGGGCAAGTTTACCTTGACTTGGAAATGTACCAAAATGCACTGGAAGCCTTCATAAAAGCAGCCACTCTAGTACCTGACCAAATTGCTTACAAAGCCAAATGGTAAGTCTTGGAAGGATTTCCACTTAGAGTTCTCTATCTTTAATCTATGCATTGCAACATTTAAAAGATTATTTATACATTTGTCATTCATAAGAATGCTAATTAAATTGCATTATTTTATGAGTTACAGCTTCAAGTTCAAGATGGCTCTTCAAATGTGATCATTGACAGCTAGTCAAAACACTGGAAAATGAATGCTCACTAACTAGTTTCTTTTT
Source organism: Ascarosepion bandense (assembly GCA_037127315.1). Taxonomy (NCBI): domain Eukaryota; kingdom Metazoa; phylum Mollusca; class Cephalopoda; order Sepiida; family Sepiidae; genus Ascarosepion; species Ascarosepion bandense. The sequence goes on from JBBBDQ010000382.1 coordinate 1,558,545, forward strand.
TATTTGAAACAATGTTTTTGAGTTGAACAACATTTATCAGTACAGAAAGTAAAGTTGGTGAGCTGAGTTTAAATTCCAATCTAGGCTGTTACATTCATTTCCACAAAAATAGCTTTTGGAAAAGCATAAATTCATTTCTTCTTACATCAGTTATGGGTTAAACAGCAGTACAAACTGGCATCTCTAACCTTGCATGGCAGCCAGCCTAAGAGAAAAACTACTCTGAATTCAAAACTGTGGAGGAGACAATGGAAAACCACACCTGAGTCTTTCTCAAAAAGTCTTGATAAAAACAATTTGTGAAGAGTCAAGATTGCCTACATCCTGAAAGCTCATAGCATTGAGAAAAAATAATTTATTTAAAAAGGTTAAAAGAATTATATAAATTAACAGTACCCCAAAAAATTTAATGTTTTTCCAATTTAGATTTTCTGCTGAATCTTAATTTCTAATTTAATGTTTGAATAAACTTGTGGTGAGTTGCACAACTATAAAATATCCACAGAAATTCCACTATTGCATCATTAAACATTTGAGATTAACGACTGAAATTAAAAATTGCAATAACAATCATACGGTATGAATAAAAGTTATTATTTAAGGATGCAAGAGGGTACAAATAAAATATCAAAAAAAAAAAAATTCAAAACTGACCAGGTTTTATATTTCATTGAAACAAAGAAAGTGTTACTACCTCCTCTTTCTTTTTCTTCCAAACAGCATCTTTGATAGATATTTTCCTTGTCTTTCCATGTAGTCAAAAGGGAATGGTTAATTATTTATCAGAAGCAATAGTATGGTGTAACACTCATTCTAACTAACAGAGGAACAATTAGAATTGTAAAATGGTTCTTGTGTTGACAGATTTTTGATTCGTCTTTTGATTTGTCATTGCAGCTGTAGTTGCCTTGTAAATCTAAAATATTTTGACCAAGCCTGGGTGATTTTGAACAAACTCTTAAATCAGAATCCAAACAACACAGACTTGATTTTGATGAGAGCACGTCTTTATCATATCACTGGTGAGGTAAGTAAAGAAATAAATAGACCATGATAACATGAATAAATCATATTAAGATCCAAATGTCAACAAAAAATTAATACAGCCAGCGTTTTATAAAATTAATTTATAAAAGTAAAATGAAATATATTGAAAGCCTTGATGATTTTTATGCCAGTTTACTATTATATATACTCATTTCTTTCAAATTATATAACAACAGAATTCATCTATTATTAAGATAGATTTAATGGCATTATATTTCTACTCATTTCACTCCAAGCAAGATGATAATGCCACTAAGATGCAAGGGGTCACAGAGAGTGAAAGAGAATAAGAAGACTTAAGTGAGGAGAAAGGACAGTAAAAGAACAGGTTTCAGAAAGACAGAAGATATCAACTGGCATTACATCTAAATTTTTGAAGATTGTATTTGGCAGGGAAGTAAGAAATTAGGAAAGAGTTCCACAGGTGAGAAGTACAAGAAAAGGAACAAGTAGAATAGAACATATGGTTGCATCTAGCTAGTTCAACAGTAAAACAGTAAGACCTAATTGCCAACCTAGTACTGCACTTAAATTTATGCAGTCAAGGCACTAAGCAGGAAAGCTCATTAGAACAATTTCATTGAAAATATTTGTAGAAAAGACAGAAGAAAGTCATGTCAGTGAGAAAGGGGCTAAAATTAAAACACCAAGTCAGGATCGATTACATTACAGACCCTTCTTTGGATTTTGTCAAGAATCTCAAGATATACAGCAGGAGCAGCAGATTAGATATGGCACCAATATTCAAAGCATGATGAATGTCAGATTTATAAATGTACAAGACACCTTTTCCCACCTATGGCTAAAAAGTATTGCCTTGGTCTGAAATGTGAAATTGAGGTATCTACAAGTACAGATAGTCTACAACATCTGCATGAATATTAGCCTGATTTCATAACTTTTTAATTCAATCTTTCAAAATAAAATTTATTTTTTAAATTTCTATTTATCCTATGAAAACCATAAAGAACACTTATAGGGAGCTTGATCATGCTTATTAAATTGGCCTTGTGCCAAACATAACGAAACTCCCTACAAGTTAGGATTATCATCAGAAGTTTGGAAATAATAAAAGTGTTTTGTTTGTATGTTAAAGTTGAAATTTATTAACAGAACAGAATAACATCAATTTTGTAGAAAATGAAATTATTAAAAAAGAAAGTGTAGTACTGAAATAAGCGAATCCAAAGTTTGTAGTTGTAGTGAAATGTGTGTATGCAGAAAAAGATTAACAGGGTAGTAATAAAGTCTTTGTTCCTTTCTTTCTTTTTGTGGCTGATGAGAAAGTGAAAAGGAAGGAAAAGCAATAAAGGAAATTTGTACTTATCAATGATAAGTTTTAGGAGTCAGTTGAAGTGTTTTATTGGTGTTGTTGTCTTCTTCTTCTTGCTGGTGAGAATAGTGAGGACAAAGGAAAAGAGATAAAGGAAAATAGCACACAAAAAAGGAAGTGAGAATATGTTCAGTTCAGCAGATTGAAATTTCTTGGGTCACATCGTAGTGGTGTTATATCTCATCTCTGTTCCCATCTGATTCCCCTTTTTTTCTCTCTCTCTATATATATATAGAGCAAAAGGCTTTTTTCACACTGACTTGTTAACTTCTCTTAGTTTTGTAAATGACTCCCTTTCATTGGTTAGAAAATAATTAACACAGGATTGCAAAATTTGTCTGCTGAGTTTTTTCTTTTTCATATTGGTTAATATTAGATTTCACACTGAATTGCAAAATTTGTAAATAGTGAAGAGAATTTTAATTCTGTATTCATACACACTCATGAAATATAACAAGAAAATTAAAAACTAAATGATATAACTATAATAATTTTAATGGTGTATTTGAAAATCCCTTTATATTAATTCTATAATAATAATCTACAGTAATTACAGAGGGTTAACGATATTTATATGAATATATGTCCAATGTCTCCACTTAAATTCTGAAATTTTATTTACTATCTATTTTTATTTTTTTCTTCAATAGGAGTATATACATTCCCTCTTACCCAGTTTTTTGAAAAGGAGTAAAGACTTATCCTTTTTTTCTTGTTTAGGATTTGGTTTCTGGTTCATTCGAAAGTCTTTTCCTTCCCTTTCACTTCCTGTAGCCCCTTGTATCTTAGGGGCATTATCACCAAGCTTGGGGTGAATTGGTTAAAAATAAAAATATATTACAGCATACATTTTATTTAAAGAATATCAAATAGTATTCTAAGAAAATCTAAGTGTAAAGATTATTATATTAATTGTCTACTAATTAATTAATGTAAATCTAAAGAATGTACAAGAAGTTTCTATTCTATAGCGTTGAGAATAAGTGATAACTTCAAAAGAGTTTTATTATTTTATGAGAATCCAAGAATACAACCAGTTAGAACTCAGAACAGAATGTTAATGTTTAATGTGATAGATCCCGACTTGGCAGCTCAAATATAGTCACTTTCTCACCAGCGCAATATGGCTTCACTGTGTCTCTTCTACAAATACTTTCATGGCTTCTGCTCCAATGAACTTAGCTCACTGGTGTCCCTTATATATAAATTTACTTGAGCCACAAGATTAGCAACTAGGTCCCACCCTTTTACTGCGAAACCAATAAATTGTAAATGCAAATTCTACTCCAGCAGCTTCTTTTCTCGCACTTCCCGCCTGTGGAATTCCCTTCCCCAACAGCTACAATCTCCAAGAATTTAAATGTAAAGTCAATAGTCACCTCCTATCTCACTAACCTGCATCCTCTCTCTCTCTCTCTCTCTCTCTCTCTCTCTCATGCTTCTTTCTCTGTCACTCTACTCTCATCAGTATTCTCATCCTTCTCTTACCCACTTTCTGACACCCCTATAACCTGTCATTCTTTCTCATAACTTTCTTCCTATGTAACCCCCTGCAAAACAGTGGCAGTAAAATGCCTTGCTTGGGGCGATATGATTATAAAAAAAATTTCTATACATTTATATTCCAGAAAATATAAATAAATCTAAAAGACATGCATGTGTAGCTAATCAGCATTTCATTGACTGACAGATTCGTTTTCTATGGCTTATCAACAGACAAGAAATTATTATGTAAATATAAAGTGGGGGATCAATTTTATATTACAATCAATATATAAATTGATCCCTCACTTCATGGTCACAGTCATCCTTCTCTTACCCATTTTCTGAAACTCCCTATAACCTGTCACTCTTTCTCATAACTTTCCTCCTATGTAACCCCCTGCGAAACAGTGGCAGTAAAATGCTTTGCTTAAGGCGATATGATTATAAAAAAAAACAAAAAAACTTATATTCTGTCAAATTACTTTTTGCTGTACAGTGTTTTCTTGATTTAATTTACTTTGGTATAAAAAATATCATAAGTTATGATTTCTGATGAGAATAACTCACTGTTGCATTATTTACATTGTTCAAACTGTTCAGAAGAATAAACAAATACTGAATCACAATTGCATATATTCTGTTTGATCACCATTCACAGATAAGCTATTTTGTTTTTCTTGAAAAGAGAATAAGAAAAAGTAAAATGTTTAATACTTCTTCCATGTTTAACGGTGATGTTGTGTGTACTGGTATTATTTTCCTTAGGTGGATTTATCTTTTTGAAGAATTTTGTAGAATGTTTAACATCTTTAGAGAGTAGGTAATTCTGAGGTAATAGATCAAGTGTTTGAAATGATTTAAGTCTTTTACCTTTTATTTGTTTGTCTATTCTGACATTCACTTGCTCATCTGCATCAACATGACCAACCTATGAATGAATCCTCACCAACTTGTACCAATCTGAACCATCACAAAATGCATATACGTCATGTTGATCTTGGTCAGTGTCACTGATCACAGAATTTACAATTTATATTTGTGCAAAGATTTGATCTCAACTTTGCAGCTCAGATACAGTCACTCATCGGTGCAGTCTCATCGGTGCAGTGTGGCTTCCCTGTGTCTCTTCTATAAGTACTTTCATGGCTTCTGCTCTGATGAACTTAGCTCTCTTGTGCCTCCTATATACAAATTTACTTGAGCCACAAGATTAGCAACTAGGTCCCACCCTTTTACTGTAAAACCTATAAGATATAAACTCAAATTTTACTCCAGCAGCTTCTTTTGTCGCACTTCCCGTCTGTGGAATTCCCTTCCATTTACTTGCTTTCCCGACAGCTACAATCTCCAAGAATTTAAATGTAAAGTCAATAGTCATCTCCTATCTCACTAAATTGTAACTTTTCTCTCTCATGCTCTCATATCATTTCTTCAGTATTCTCATCCCTCTCTTACTCGCTTCCTGAAACCCCCTGTATTCTGTCACTCCTTCTCATATCTTTCCTCCTATGTAACCCCCTGCACAATAGTGGCAGTATAATGCCTTGCTTGGGGTGTTTTGGAGGAACCTCTTCCTGGAGGATCTCCTCTCTGGATGAACTCCTCTTTGATTGACCATATTTTCAGGGATGTAGCTGTACTCACCACTCATAGGAAGTTTTGAATTTAGAGTTGTTTTTTTTTTGCCATTCAAGGCTATAGGACCCAGTCTGTCCTGCTATTTAATCATAGCTGGTAGGAGAAGATTCATACCTTTCCCAAAGGTATTTGCAAGTAAATGAATGTAATGAACTTGACTGGAATTTGAACTTGGCACTCCAGTTCCACAAGCCAAGCCGCTATCCTTTATTTCAACGTGCCTCCACAGTCATTATTTATTACTATATTATTTTTCCTTTCTACCAAATGCACTTGGTTACTCTACCATAAATAGTGACCCCCAACTGATAAAGCCTCCACAACAAGTATTATAAACTTCTGTGTGTATGTATAGGATTTGTATCCTATAAAACATTTGTTAGAATGATATAGGATTTATATCCTATATATGTATTATAATTTCTTTTTTAGTATTCCTCTTCATTCCAAGATATCAAAGCTGTACTGAGCCAAGGTGAAAATTCTATTGCATCAATGATGTTGGCACAAGTAACTAGCAAAGCTGAACAGTTTAGACATGAAGCCATGAAGCTCAACATTCAGAAACAGTTCTATCCTGCCATCAAAAAAATCAGTTTAGCCATCAGCCTTTACCCAACAGAAGCCAGATCCTATCTTCTTAGGTAAGAAGCAGAATTGCTATATTAACCAAACAAGACATTATTGCAACTGATCTATTCAGGTAAATAAATATTTTTCTTGAAATCATTCACTATTTATTTATGTTCTTCCTAGCATTTTCCATTCACATAAGCACATGCATATTTGGAATTTAGAAATATCATTTTATGTCTTAATATTTTCCGTTATTTTATATTCATAAACAAGAATGAATTTAACATTTCTAATTGTCTAATGAATAATAAACATAAAAGCATAAACAGCCTAACATCAATAACATTTTATCAAATTTAGAAAGAAATGCACTAAATATGTTTCATAAATAAAAGAAAGGTAAATGTGAATTTAGATGTGAAGACGTAATACTTTAGAAAACAACAAAATGCATGAAGGCACAATATTTGAAATACACTGAAATCAATATAACACAAAAAACAAAAGCTCTTTGATAATGTCTTATGAAAATACTCAGACGTTGGGCAAATTATACTTAATCTTTTACTAGAAAGCAGGAAAATGACTTGGAATAGAAAAAAATATAGGCAAAAAATCCTCAAAGAATAACTTGTTTGTTTTTAACCCAAATTGTATAAGTGACATAATAATATATCCATCTAAATCAACATAAATTATTACCAAATTAATGTATAAATGAAACCATTTTCTAATGATTTATGTTTTGAAGCATGAATAAAACAGTTAAGAAGAAATACTAATCAGACATTCAGCCAGGTGCCATACGTGAAACACACTTGGGCGATCATGTCTCGAAACAGACATTACTGACTGGGTAGAAGATTATCCTGCAGTAGGTTGCCATTACTTTCTGTGATAGACTGGTTGCCAGCCAAGGCTATAGAACCCAATCTGTCCTATTATTTAATCATTTATCCATAACTGGAAGGAAGAAACAGATTAATACCTTTCCCAAGGGTATTTGCGCGTAAGTGAATGCAATGAATTCAACTGGAATTTGAACTCGGCTCCCCGATTTCTCGTTCCGAGCCGATATCCACTGCATCACAATGCACATAAAATAAAACTATTGTCGTCATCAAATAACTGTAAACATTCTATGATTGTTTTCATAAGAAAAATGCAATTTGCAGATTTTATTACATCATTAAATCTATGATTGATTGAATTTAATCAAATAAAAATGACTAATTTAATTATTCTTTTTAGTAAGTCATGAACACTAAACTGTTATGAAAGCTTATTAAAATGATTGTATTTAATCAGTTACAATACAAGATTATGCATAAAGCAACCTGCTGTTTATTAATGTAAAATCACAAAAATATTTTATTTATATCTTTATAGCAGGAAAAAGGGTTTTTTTTCATGAAAAAATATCTGCTAGTCTTATACCGTGTTGTGGCATTTACCCAGTTGGTGGAGCCAGCTCTGTCAAATAAACCTGCTGCAACGAAATGAAAGCTAACCAAATGTAGCAGAGTTCATAGCCATTTGGATCATGCAAATCCATAGTATGCATTTCAGTAGGAATTTGGATACACAAATGGTCCCCTAGGATAGTGCAATCTGGTTTTTCAGTTTTCTGAATTATAGAACCAAGTCTGTCCTGCTATTTTACCCATCTCTGTGAGAAGAAATAGATTCATACCTTTCCCAAGGGTATTATATGAATTATATGAATAATAGAATTTGAACTCAGCTCTCCAATTCTTCAGTGTGAGCCTCTAACTATTAATCTACCATGCCTCCATGCCAATCCTATATACAGGATAGTAGTTAGTTTATTGATATGAATAAACTCTTTAAAATATTCAACATCATCAATCATTAAACCTATGACCAGGTGTGGTTATAGGGTCACTGCACAATTGACCACTTGACCAGTTCCCTTCATATACCTGGGTTAAAAGTGGGAGAGGCATTTATTTACGTCTAGTATATCTTGGGTAAGAAGATCTGGCAGAGCCCATTCCTCTCCAGGTCAAACTACAGCTGATCAGTCAGTTGAGTGCCATACGTGATACACGCTTGGGCGATCATGTCTCAAAAGAGACATGACTGACTGGGCAGAAGATTATCCTGCAGTAGATTGCCATTGCTTTCTACGGTAGACTGGTTGCTAGCCAAGGCTATAGAACCCAATCTGTCCTGTTATTTAACCCATAACTGGAGGGAAGAAATGGATTAATACCTTTCCCAAGGGTATTTGTGCGCAAGTGAATGCAATGAATTCAACTAGAATTCGAACTCGGCTCCCTGATTTCTCATTCCGAGTCGATATCCACTGCACCACAAACCTGATCAAATTGAATGCTTGTCTTGGTCACAGACATGTGGATATTGATTTCATCAGGGGAACCCTCTACCCTAGTCATTGACTGCAGTCCAGTAAGCTCTTTGCCTAGCAATTCCATATGATCACTGTATTGGCTACATACATGGCTATGGGGCCCAATCTACACCATTGTGCTAGAAGAATGTTGACCCTACATGAAGATTCATCCACCCTTTGACAGTTCTTGTTTTTAATCCTGATGAGTGTCTAGTGACTCTCCTCACCAGAAAAGACTGGCAGGGGAACCAGTTCATTTGCTAATGACATGACCATGCAGCAGGTAGTATTGGGTTATACAGAGCCAGTAGCACTTGTAAATTGACTTGATATAATTTAAAATGTTATACTTATATAAATACAAAACTCCATTTTGGCTTTTAATTCTAATATAAAAATTTCTAACATTATGCACAAATGAATATGGTAATTATCACCTGTTTTTTCATCAATATTTCCATTTGTCATTAACTTCTCTGATCAATAAACAGAATATAGATATAAGATTTAAAATGTATTGTTATTTTCTATTTTGATTTAATGTTCTTTTTTCCAGAGGAATTCTACATCGTCATGTTGAAGACTTTAATAGTTCCATTGATGATTTAGTAATGGCCTTGAAGAAGTGTAGCCTCACACAGAAAGAAAACATTCAGAAAGAGGCCCAACACCAATTGCTCCTTACTTTCAATGATTTTTCTTTGGAATGTTTTGCCAAAGGATTTCTTGATGAAGCTATTCAGTTGCTCAACAGAGCAATAGCAGGCGAGAAAAATGAAAAGGGTCTTTATTTGAATAGAGCAGGTAATTAGATTTTTTACAATCATGTTGTGTGTAATCATTGATTCCATACTTTCAGCCTTGTAAGCTATATATTGAATTCATTGTATTCACTTACGTGCAAATACCCTTGGGAAAGATATTGATCCGTCTCTTCCTTCCAGTTATGGGTTAAATAATAGGACAGATTGGGTTCTATAGCCTTGGCTGACAACCAGTCTACCGCAGAAAGCAATGGCAACCTATTGCAGGATAATCTTCTGCCCAGTCAGTCATGTCTCTTTTGAGACATGATCGCCCAAGCGTGTTTCACGTATGGCACTTAACTGACTGAAGCTATGTATAGAAAATCACCATTTTAATCAAATGATTAATTTTGGCATTAACAAGCAAATATAGTGAAAATGTTTTCTGCTTTTACAGAAATTGATTGAGAAAAAGTAAAAGCCTTATGGTTTCTTTTTAAAAGGTAATTCATTTTTTTTTTCATTATTTTTGTAATCAAATTATGCAGATGAAAGGAAAATGAATATCTAGGTAAATCAATGAATCCACACGAAAAAAAGCACTTATTTTCCACAAGAACTCTTTTTCAACATAATTTCCTTTTTTGTCAATTCAGTTAATTCAGTAGTGAATTTTAATGACATAAATTGAACATTAAAAAGTGAACATTTATGATCAGAATTCAAGTAAATGACAGTGTAAGACTGAACATTATTCACTGAAAATTTCTGATTAGAATTCAGCTAACAATTGTGTCAGATTGAACATTATACAATGAAAATTTCAGATAAAAATTCTAGCTAATTGTCAGGCTTTGGACATATTAATGCATCTTCATATACATTTAAACTGCAAGTATTAAAATATAGCATTGGTATCTAATTGTCTATATGTCAATGAATGCTGGACAGTCTTCTCAGAGATAAAGAAAAATCTTAAAGTGACAGAGATTTTGTTCTATCAATAAATGCTAAGAACTATGGACAGAATGTGTGTGTTGTATAATACCTTGGTCAGTGTGGAATAATGCTGGGGTAATTCATGGTTGCTAGTAAATATGATAGAATTTTGCCAAGAAATGTATTTTGCACAAGGACATGTCACGGAGTATGAAAACCTAGATATGGAGATAGACATTTGTTTTGACTAGTGGGGTCAAGGGAGGTCAGCACTTGAGATGAGACAAAATGCACTCGAAGTTCCAGGTGTCATAAGGTAACTTTTTAAGTGATGTCTGCTGTCACTGAAAGTCAGTTTGAATATTATAGTTAGAGCTGACTTTAGAGTTGTAGAAAAGAGCCAGCCAATGGCTGGCTGGCAGCCTTGGTGCATGTGTAATCCCACCATATCAGATTGGATATTCTTAATTATATACACACTAGCAGTATAGCCCGGTGTTGCTCGGGTGTAATGAAAGCTTTAAAACTAATCTATGGTCCTGGAGCTCAGACTCTTTAGATGTTGGCACAAAAGACTAAAAAGCAATATTTGTTTCCAGTTAAAGCGAAACTGTAGACTGAAAGAAAAATGAATGGATGTAAGTCAAATTTTGATTTCCTGGTATAGATATCAAATTTTCTGCACTATTGTAAGAACTGCAACCTTGAAATTTCTGAATATCGTTTCTTATGTCTTTGTCTATGAGTGTATCAAATTTGATTAAAATCGGACTACTCCTTCTATAACCCAATTTTTTCGATTATCAATTTTCAATATTTATAGGGGGTACCGCGACACAAAACCTAGCTAAGAACACTCGCAGATGCTTATAGTACCACCGTGTAAATTTTCAAGAAAATCGGTTCAGCCATTTTGGAGTCTATAGGTAATGGACACACACACACAGACACACAAAGTTCCATTTATAAATAAGTATAGATAGATTTAGATTAGATTTAGATGTTGATGTCTGTCTATTTTATCAGTTGTGAAAAATCAAGTCATTTTGATTCACTTTGGGTTCAGTTTATTTCATCATTTATCTTGCAAAAAGATAATCAGCATTCAGTTTGAGCAAATTCTTTCCAAATTCTAAGAAGTTATGTATCATTGATTTTCTGAAGAGATTATTGAGTTTTGTTCACCTGTGAAGAATTGGTTGTAGATTATTTTTGTCGATGAAAGAGAAGCTTTTATCTCTCAACATTTTGATTCAAGCAGAATATACGCAGAAGGAATATACAACACGTGAGCAATGAGGAAGTTTTAAGAAAATTAAGAATTACCAACAAACTAATACTTATAATTAGAAATCTCCACTGAAATTTCCTGGACATATAATGAAGAAAGGTTTAGAGAACTTAACACTCACAAGACATACTTCAACATGACAAGAGTATTAAGGAAAGACAATGATTAACCTACATATGTATTTTGTATGAATAGATACAAAATAGAATGGCAGAGAAGCAGAAGTTGGGGTGAGTTAGAAACAATCATCTACATTTTAAAGAAGTGGTTATAAGCTTTTAAGGGGAAATAACTCATTATTATAGGAACACAAGTTATGTTTCTTAGTTTATTTTCCACTGCCGACAACTATTTGAGAATATTTTTTCCATCATATCACCCCATGCAAGGCAGTAGATTCACTAAGACACAACGGGTTACTGAGTGTGAAAGAATAAGAAAAAAGAGAAACATTATTAAGAAGTGAGAACAATAAAAGAGTAATTACGTGGACAGTAGATAACGATTCACTTTGAATTTTTAAAGATCAATGTTGGCTGGATAGCATAGATACAGAAAGGACATCCACAAGCAAGAAGTACAAGAAAAGAAACTGTCAGGAAAAAACTTATGGTTACATCTCTAGCCAATTCAAATGTGGACTAACAAAACTTTGCTGCCAATCTAGTACTGCACTTAAATTCATAAAGTCTAGGTACCATAGTGAAGCATTCATCTGAACAATTGCTATGAAAGTATTTATAGAAAAGGCACAGTAAAGCTACATTATGGTGGTGATTAAGTGACTGATGCCGAGTTATTGGCAATATTGCTGATTCTTCTTTGGATTTTATCAAGAATTTCTAGATATACAGTAAGAGTACCGGGCCATTTGTAGCAGCATTATCTATGGCATGGACGAATGGTAGACTTATGAATATGTAAACTGATTCAGAGGAGGGAAATTATATGGATCATACACATCTTAATTTTGAAAAAAAAAATGTTTTTTGTTAAGACTGTAATTTGATGCTCATCTTAGAAAATATTTCTATGTTTATCTGTTATTGTTCTGTAGTGAGATTAAAAAAGTAATGACATATTGAAATATACTCTTTCTTCCTAAATGAGAAGGTCAGAATCTTTCTCTCTCTCTCTCTCTTTCACACATACTTTTCCTCTCTATGTTCTTTTGACACAATTCTCAATTTTTGAGTGGAGAAAAGCCAGACAGCTGACCCAGACAATCTTATGCAAGATTTTGGTCAATAAAGGTCACAGTAGGTGGAAGGAACCAGGAGATGTGATATCCAACAGTAAATATTTTTCCCATCTAAAACATTCAAAAACGTGTAGGCATGGTGGAAACTATAAAAAAAGAAAGTACACATGCTTTTCGGACAGAGGGAGCAATTCAGAGATTGAGACAGACATAAGACAGATTCAGTCAGAGTTTTCAATCAGATCCAGACGTCATGGACTTGAAAAGAAGTAACTTATGACACTTATGAAGATGAAGAACAAACATTAATGAACTATCTGAAACACACACAAATGTGCAAAGCATATAAGACAATTGTACAATGCAATCTAAAAAACATTTGATTCTTAATTCAAACATAATATACATACAAAAGGAAACAAAAATGCCAATTTCAAAACTAAAGAAAAACTATTATATATAATATCTGACATCAAACAAACAGAAAAATGCAAAGGGACATTTATGAAAAAGAAGAAACAGAAATACATTTAAATAATAATATTCCATTCTTATTAAAATGCAGATCAAACACCATTTCTTTTAAAAAAACTGAAGTAAACTAATAATTATGGTCAGTAGTATATATATATATATATATACACACTCTTGAAAAAACTTTTGGATATTCTACAAATCCAAGGGTAATAGATATTTCGCAGCCAATACTCCAAAAATCTTTCTGGATGATTTTAAACATTAACTGTTTTTTTTGGTTTTTTTTTAATCATTTCACTCCGAGCAAGGCGGAAATGCCACTGATGTGCAGGGGGCTACATAAATGTAAAAAGATTAATTAGAAAAGAGTGAGGAGTACAAACTGGTTAGAAAGGAGCAATAGAAAGCTGAGAAAGTAGGTGCAATGACAGATGCATAGGTGGAGAGAAAGGGAAGGTTATACGGGGGTGGGGAGAGAGCTAGAGTCCAATGGTTAGGAGATGACTATTGACTTTGCATTTACATTTCTGGAGATTGTAGCTGTCAGGAAAGCAAGAATACGGGAGCGAGTTCCACAGGCGGGAAGTGCAAGAGAAGAAACTGCAGGAGTAGAATTGTCGTCTGCATTTGGCTAACCTGACTGTGAATGGGTGGGACCTAGTTGCTAGTCTGGTTGCACGAGTAAACACCTGTTGAGGAGGCACCAGTGACTTAAGTTCGTCCGAGCAGAAGCCATGAAAGTATTTATAGAACAGACAAAGGGAGGCCACATTTATGGTTTTGAGTTTGAGGAGCAGCTACTTGGCTGCAAAATATCTATTACCCATGGATTTGTAGAATATCTAAAAATTTTCAAGATTATATTACTCTGTTAAATTTAATAAAAATTGAACATTGAGTTCTTTCGAGTTTGTCTCTATTGGAATTTACCTGACAAAAATACCAAATATTCTACACTATGTATATATATATATATCAATTCATCTCAAATAAGGTAATAATGTCATTAAAATGCAAGGGGATACTATTGTCTCAGAACAACATTCAAGAACATTGGGTATACAACATGCAATAAAAAGACTTGTGTGTACATGACTAAAATGTGAATAGACAAAATAAAAATAGAAAAGTCCTGGGTATGATGGTAAACTGCATCTGGCAGTAAGACCTCTGATTGGAGGTTGTGAGGAGCATGGAACTACTTCCTAATTGCTGTTGTTCCCAGTTTCTCCCTGACCCGGAGTGGTAGCACCTGTTAGGGTCCCAGCTATGGGCAAATAGTTAAAACACTATAAAAGTATAAAAATAGACTTTTATAGAAATATATCCATAAAAATAGACTTTTATAGAAAAATATACATTTTTGAAGGAAAAATATTACCAACAATACATTTTTGAAAAAAATCATTATAACCATAACACATTTTTGAAGTAAAAAAAATTATTACCATAATATATTTTGAAGGAAAAAATTATTTCCAGCAATATACATTTTGAATACAAAACTAGAAGACATCTTCAGTTTTCTAAAATAAAAAAAATAAAATTTTTTTCATCAAAATTCGACTAAATCAACCTTTTCACTATAACCAAACATTAAAAAAATATCTTAACTCTACATTTTTAGCATTAAGTTACCCACAGAGGTTGATATGCCGCTAAACAAAACTCAGACTCAAATTCAAGCCAACAACACACAATGATTTGATTATCTATATTAATAATAAAAAAGGCATAATAACTTATCAAATTAGGTATTATACTGCACACAATTTGCTATTGTTACATGTAAATAAAATTAATCTTAAAAAAAATGAGAAAATTTTACTATAATAAATTTTATCATAATAAGTTTTAATCCTGGAAGACATTGTTGCCATGCATAATTAGTTTCTGTTTTTAATTGCTTACAGAGTGTTTCTACCAAAAGATGAAATATGATTTCTCCTTGCAAGACTATCAACAAGCTCTTGAACTGGACCCGGATGACACAAGCATTCTTCCAAAAATTGCTTCTGTCTATTATGTGATTGGAGTTGAAAAATACATGAATAGGAATTATGAGGTAAAGCACAAATATTATATCTCTTTAAATGCTGGTATCATTTGTGGGATGTGCGTTGTGGCGCAGTGGATATCGGCTCGAAACGAGAAATCGGGGAACCGAGTTCGAATTCCAGTTGAATTCCTTGCATTCACTTACACACAAATACCCTTGGGAAAGGTATTAATCCATCTCTTCCCTCCAGTTATGGGTTAAATAATAGGACAGATTGGGTTCTATAGCCTTGGTCAGCAACCAGTCTACCACAGAAAGCAATGGCAATCTACTGCAGGATAATCTTCTGCCCAGTCAGTCATGTTTCGAGACATGATCGCCCAAGCGTGCACCACGTATGGCCCTTAACTGACTGACTGATCATTTGTGGAATTACATTGTTTTGGGGCCTGTAACTTGAACAGACATAAGGGCCCCTTCACAACAAGCAACAATAAATTTGAAGATCCACATACCAAAATATAGAATATGAAATGAGCCCATATAACTGGAAGTTTAGAAACTGCAAGTATCACCCCCACCTTCTGCAAAAAAAAAAAAAAAATTGTTGAAATTTTACTAATTACAGGAGAATTTTGAGGCCATATGGAATTGGTATTAGAGCATATTCTAAGACAAATTTAGCTACTTCAACCCATTGGTTTATAATTCTATCACTAAAAAAGTTTTACTTTAATAACAAACACTTTAAAATAAATATTGATTTTGTTGAAAAATTCACTCATTAAAAAAATTGCTTCAGGAGATTCTTTGGGATTAGGGGCCATGAAACTCAAGTTTCATTAGTTTCATGTCAAAGAAAATGTATTTGTGGGGAATTTTACTGCATTACTTTATTCAAAAGAAATCTGAAGATGGATCACACAGAATTCTTGTTGAGACTTATGGTGACCATGCTCTGTTGAAAACAACATGCAAAATTTGGTTAAGATGCTTTATAAATAATGATTTTGATACTGAATATGAGAAATGCTCTATTGCACTGAAAAAAATTGAACATGAAAAATTGGAGGCATTACTTTATAAAGACTCATGTTATGTGCAAGCTGAACTTGTAGAATCATGAGCAGTTGATCAATCAACAGTTTCAAAATGTTTGAAAGCATTAGAAATGATTCAAAAGCAAAGACATTGGGTGCTGTACAAGTTGAAGCTGAGAAACGTCGAATGGCATCTTGTCACATGTGAACAGCTGCTTCAATGACAGAAAAGAAAATGTTTTTTGCATCATATCGTAACCAGTAATGAAAGTGGATACACTACGATAACACTAAGGGTAGAAAATCATAGGGTAAGCCCGGTCATGCGTCAAAATTAGCGGCAAAGCAAAATATCCATGGTTCAAAGCTCCTGCTCTGCATTTTGTGGAATCAGATGGGTGTATGAGCTGGTCAAACCAACTAATACCATCATGAAAGATTGCTATCAACTACAATTGATGCATTTGAGCTGAGCATTGAAGAAAAAATGTCCACTATACGAGCAGAGACATGACAAAGTGATTTTGCAACATGATAATACTAGCCAACATTTGCGAAATGGGTGAAAACCTACTTGGAAATGCTTAAATGGGAAGTCCTACCCCACCTACCATACTCACCAGAAATTGCCTCGTCTGATTATCACTTGTTTCATTTGATGGCACATGGCCTGGCTGAGTAGCATTTTTATTCTTATAAAGATGCCAAAAAATGAGTTGACTCACTGTTATCCTCAAAAGACATGTCATTTTTCTAACATGAAATTCAAATGCTGCCAGAAAGATGGGAAAAATTAGTGGTTCATGATTGTCAACACTTTCAGTGACATAAATTGTACTAAATTTTGTAGATAAAACATTACTTTTCATGAAAAATCAACAAGAACTTATTCAAGGTCCTAATACATTGCAATTTTTTTGAATATATTTAAATGAAAATACTTTTGTAGAATGCGATTCATGCCAGGAAATTTCAGACAGTCTGAATTAATGCCAAGAAAAAAATTTTGCACTAAGAGAAATTGGTCTGTTGTGACTTCAATATATACTCAGATCATCTTAGATGATAAATGTCACACAGGAGCATCAAAGGTATCAGTTGCGTCAGAGAATTGACCTGGAAGGTAACCTCCTAGCCACCAGGTGTAGAGTGACACCCTATTTTATGTATGAGAGATTCAGTCTCTTGTTCTTATTTGTCTTTACAATGATAAAATAACATTATTATATGA
Source organism: Ascarosepion bandense (assembly GCA_037127315.1). NCBI lineage: Eukaryota > Metazoa > Mollusca > Cephalopoda > Sepiida > Sepiidae > Ascarosepion > Ascarosepion bandense. The sequence continues at coordinate 1,575,925 of JBBBDQ010000382.1, forward strand.
TCCATGTTTGAAGAAAGGTCCAATGCCACACACCTTAATGCCAATGCTAAAGAGGTCAGGAGGTAAATAAACAATAATTTTGCATATGAGAAATTTAGTCTCTTGTTCTTATTTGTCTTTACAATGATAACATTACATTTTTTGAAGATCCATGTTTGAAGAAAGGCCCCAATACCACACACTTCAATGCCAATATTAATGAAGTTAAGAGGAGAATAAATAATAATTTTACAGATTGCTATTAATTTTTAAAAGATATTTAATTGTATTGTATTTTTTCAGAAGTGCACAAATGATTACAAAAAGAAAATACTTTAATTTTAATTTATGATATATACTTGAGAAAAAAATTAAATTTTTTAAAGTCCATTTTGTCTAATTCATGTAGAACTGAGACTTTTCCTGATGGAAATCAATATTTAGTTTTTATTACAGTAGACTACCAATGTTTCTAGAAAAATCCATACAGGAAGTAAAGAAGTATCTTTTAAGGGGTGTAAGACAAGGATGTGTCTTTTCACTGGATCTATTTAACTTGTTCAGCGAGAACATATTGAGGACCCTAGATGTTATGCCAGGATTTGTCATCAGAGATCACAATTTGAACAACATAAGATATGTAGACAATACAGTGCTGATTGCCAACACAGAAAGGAAACTACAAGACCTCCTACAGAAGGTAGCTGAAGAGAGTGATAAAAAAGGACTACAAATAAATTGCAAGAAAATCGAATACATGGTCATCAGCAAAAAGAGCAGCCCAAAATGCCAAATACAGGTGGAGGACATTAAAATCAAGCAGGTACAAAAATTTAAATACCTGGGAAGTGTTTTAACTGAAGACGGAAAGCGTGACACAGAGATTTGAAGGCAAATTGGCATGGCAAAGGACGCGTTCCAGAAGGTGAGTAAAGTATTAAGACACAGGAAACTTTCACTAGAAACAAAGAAGAGAGTACTAGATTGCTATGTGATGTCAGTTGTTCAATATGGCAGTGAATGTCGGACAATATCAACAAAGATGAAGGAAAAACTTGAAGAAGCTGAAATGTGGTTCTATAGAAGGATGCTGCGGATATCATGGACCGAGCATGTGAGCAATGATGAGGTATTGGGAAGAATGAAAACGAAAAGGAAATTAAAATTGAGCATCAGGAAGAGACAACTGAAGTTCCTGGGATATGCAATGAGGAAGGAGGGCTTGGAGAACCTGATCGGCCAGATAGAGTTAAAAAGGGACAGGGGAAAGCAGCAAATAACATATTTGAAGGGCTTGAGCAAGTGGATGACAGAACAGGGGCTGTGAGATGTTACAGAAGAAAGCATGCTAAGAGCCACCAGGGATAGAGAGACGTGGAAGGCCATGATCGCCTACGTCCTGAAAGGACAAGGCACATAGAAGAAGAAGATTCTTAGGTGCCAAATACAAGGGAGTGTCAGTAATTAGGGAGGAGTCAGAATTTTTCACAGTATGCAAAAAAGAGGGCATCCTAATAATAGGGATGTCAGAAAATTATTTAAAAGCTCAAGTGTGGAGTTAATAAACAGGGTGGGTTTACTAAGTTTCCCACCCCATCTAGTAGATAACTAAGAGTAATCTCGTATGTTGTCTAATAATTTATTTATATATTTACTGAGACTGTCCCATTTGTAGTGGGAAGGGAGGTAAATCAACTGAAGTGAGTAAATTTATGAACGATTACTTCCCTTAGTCATTTTAATCTCACTACAGTTTAAATCATGAAAAGTGATTATTGAGTAAAATATTGACAAACTTGATTAAAAAAGAGGTAACAAAAATTTGAATACGATTTAATAATCATTTAAGTTTTAAAAATAAAGATTTAATTCGTTAAATAAAATTGCATGATGAAAATAAATTCCTTTTATACAACAGAGTAAATGTTGTGGTAAGAGCCATTTGATGTGAGTTGTGGTGCAGTGGATATCGGCTCGGAACGAGAAATCGGGGAGCCGAGTTCGAATTCCAGTTGAATTCATTGCATTCACTTACGCACAAATACCCTTGGGAAAGGTATTAATCCGTTCTTCCTTCCAGTTATGGGTTAAATAACAGGACAGATTGGATTCTATAGCCTTGGTCGGCAACCAGTTTACCGCAGAAAGCAATGGCAACCTACTGCGGGATAATCTTCTGCCCAGTCAGTCATGTCTCTTTCGAGACATGATCGCCTAAGCGTGTTTCACGTATGGCACTTAACTGACTAACTGAAGAGCCATTTATCCTTCTTACTATCATGAATGGACTGATCTATTCATGATAAGTAGTCCTAGAGATAATCAAGAATCTCTGTTGACAGCGAATGGCCTGCATACGGACAGGTAATGATCTCAGTAGATACACAAAGATAGAAAAAGGCGTAAGACAAGGATGTGTCTTTTCACCAGATTTGTTCAACCTATACAGTGAGAATATTTTGAGGACCCTAGATGAGACGCCAGGATTTGTTATTGGAGGCCACAACCTGAACAACGTAAGGTATGCGGATGATACAGTGCTGATTGCGGACATGGAAAGGAAACTACAAGACCTCATACAGAAAGTAGAAGTGGTGAGTGACAAAAAGGGACTACAAATAAACTTTAAGAAAACTGAGTGCATGGTCATCAGCAAAAGATACAACCCAAAATGCCAAATACAGGTGGGAGATAACAGAATCAAGCAAGTACAAAAATTTAAGTACCTAGGAAGTGTTCTAACAGAAGATGGAAAATGCGACATGGAGATCCGAAGGCGAATTGGCATGGCAAAGGACGCATTCCAGAAGCTGAGCAAAATACTAACACACAGAAAAATCTCAATAGAAATGAAGAAAAGAGTGCTAGACTGCTACGTGATGTCAGTTCTTCAATATGGCAGTGAATGCTGGACAATATCATCGAAAATGAGGACAAAACTGGAAGCGGCCAAAATGTGGTTCTACAGAAGGATGCTACGGATATCGTGTACTGAGCATGCAAGCAACAATGAGGTGTTGGAAAGAATGGCAACAAAAAGGAAATTGATGCTGAGCATCAGGAAGAGACAACTGAAGTTCCTGGGACATGCAATGAGGAAGGAGAACCTGATACTGACTGGTCAAATAGAAGGAAGGAGAGACAGAGGAAGGCACCGGATAACATATTTGCAGGGTCTGATCAGGTGGATGATGGAACGTTGGTTGCCAGGAGAAACAGGAGCAAACATACTAAGAGCCACAAGGGATAGGGAGACATGGAGAACCATGATCGCCTACGTCCTGAAGGGACAGGGCACATAGAAGAAGAAGTCCTAGAGAAGAGAGGTAAATCAATTGAAGTTTGTAAATTTATGAACGATTACTTCCCTTAGTCATTTTAATAATCTATACAAATAAAACAGTTATGCATTGAGACAAAATTAGTTCCCAAGCAAAATGAAGTGTTTAATTAACATTTTCTTTACTTCTAGACTGCAGTCTTATTTGTTCAAGCCTTTCATGTAAGGCACTCAGATATCTATAAAGTGATCATCTTGCTTCAACTTGGTCTTGAAATAAGCTTTGTCATCTTTGTTGTTCTGTTACTAATCTTTTTCTTCCAAAAGATATTTCCATTTCACTGCTATATTAAACACATGAAATTTTTAACGTGAAAAGATATTGAGCAAAGAGTGATTTATTTAATACTATGAGTAATCGATGATTCATAGATACCACTGAATGTCTAAATTATATAAAGGGAAATGTTTAATTTTATTTTATTTTTGAATTCTTCATCTCGACTTTATTGAATTTCAATACATTGTTTCAAGACTTTGGATCTCACTATTAAATCTTTGTAAGAATTGCTGTGATTTTTATGGCATGGTTAGACTAGTTACAATATAAAATTATATATATATATATATATATATATATTACTCACATTAAAAGAAATAAATTTGTTTTTCAGAGTGCTTTGTGTAACAGACACCCGTGGGGACGCTTCTCCAATAACTACAATCTTAACCTCTTCAAGTCTAGGATCAACTGCTATCTTTCCTACAAGTCCTTATATTCTGCTCTTCTTACCTCATTACCACCTCTTATACTCATACAACCTCATTCTGTAACCCTCTACCTTTAGTATTATGTGGAGGGGTCTTCTATTGAGTGAACAATTTGTTAAAAATAATTTTTTTAACTTTATGACAACTGTTTCATTTCTTACATGTTTTAATTTTATTCTATAATTAAAAATATTATGTCAGTGTTACTCGAAACTATTGTATTTCAATTATTTTACTAGATTTTGGTGTTTTCAAATCTGATTAAAAAACAAAAGGAAATTTTTTAAAAGTTCATTTTAATGCCTTGTAAACATTCTGCATTTCAGGATGCCCTAAAGACTTTAACTTTGGCTATTGAGCATGCTCCAACAATGGGACAATATTACATCACCAGATGTAAATGTTTTCAGATGTTACAGGTAAGATATCACAACAGTTCAAATCATGAAAAGTGATTAGTGAGTAAAATAAAGAGAAACTTGATTGAGAAAGAGTTAACAAAAATTTGAATAAGAATTAATAATCTCTCAAGTATTAAAAAAATTTAATTTGTTAAATGAAATTGCATGATGAAAATATTCAGTCCTTCAATTTTACTTCAAGGGAGGTAAATCAACTGAAGTTTGTAAATTTATGAACAATTACTTCCCTTAGTCATTTTAATAATCTATACAAATAAAATAGTTATGTATTTAGACAAAATTAGTTCCCAAGCAAAATGAACTGTTTAATTAAACATTTTCTTTACTTCTGGCACTGTTGAGTTAAGTATTGTTTCTTGCAAGAACCCACATCACAAATGTATATTTGAAATATACTATACTGCAATAATTGTTTATAAAAAATCAGTATGTTGATAATAACTAAAGATCTATTTGATCTACCAGGAAAACTAAATGTTCCTGATTATTCTAATATCTTTATATATAATATATAGATATATAGATATTTTTATATTAGAATAATCTGGAACATTTATGCAGAACAACCACCTGTGTATGGACTGAATCTGAATTGAGCAAGTACCCCAAAATAGAAAGGAGTGTCAGACAAGAGTTCTTCTTATTTAACCTTTACAATGATTAAAAAAGAACTAGAACTCCTACCAGGATTTATTATTGGCAAGCACAATCAATCTTAACAACATAAGATAAGCAGATGACACTGTGTTGATGGCTCACACAGAAAAAAGCTACAGAAACTCTGAAGTGTTCCAACAGGCAACAGAAAATATGACACAGAAATTCAAAGTTGCATTGGAATAGTAAAACATGCCCTGCACATGCCAAACAAGGTATTAAGTAACAAGAAAATTCCATTAGAAACATGTAAAATCAATCTTCCTTTATGGCAGTTTTTGCACAGATGAAGACGAAACTTGAGGTAACAGAGATGTGCTTCTACAGAAGGATGCTGAGAATACCAATAATTAGACATTTTTCACGATATCATGTCAGAGACAAAAAAGAAATGAATTCATGCCTTTCCTAATAAAATTAGCGCACATTTTTCAGCCCAAATTTGAACTCAGTTCAACAACTGTCCATTTTATATAAATCCTATGATTCAGTATTTACTGGCAAATAAAATTGTCTCTAAAAAAAAACATGATAAAACTATTAAGGCAAGGACTTAAGTGTAAGACATCATGAAAAAAATTAATTTGTAATTCAAAAGATAACTTTTTAAAGGTTTAGTCAGGAAAATTTGAGAATAAAATTATAAAACTAACACCAACATTTTATGTCTTAAACTCTTAACTGAATGTAGTGCCTAAGAATTTTTTGCAAACTCTGTTCCAATCTAAAAATAGGATTACCTTTTTGGTGCATTTGTACACTGAATAACTTTAAAGAAGAGATAAAATTTTAGATTTCTTTGAAATGTCACAGTAATTGCCATGTTTATTTACATTTATTTAACAGAAACTGAATTGTGCAAGGTGTGATCTCCTGGTTGGCATGCAACTGATTCCAACAAACAAACAGATAGTCCCCCTCCTTGCGTATCTTTTTCCAAGCACTTCTTTTGCTGACATCATGGCTCATCCTTTAGCCATTCAAGCCAAATACATTGTAGAAAATTTGTTAAACAGGCCCAAATCTACACACTATCTTCCACCATTGTCAAATGATGAAAGGTAAGGAACTTAAGTTTTTACATGCTCTATAAAGCCATGATAGATTTAGTCATTAATTAGAAATATTATTATTAATAATATTAAATACAATTGTTATTAAAAATAATAATCTCATCTTGTTTTGCTCTCACTTTAGTTTTTTTATTAATCCTAAATCTCAAGCTCCGCATAAGCAGTTTCTTCCCAAGCATCCCTGCCTTGTAGAGCCAATTCCCAAGAGGTTGCTTCCCCAATCAGTACAATCTTAATCTGTTCAGGTCAAAAATTAACCATTACCTTCCACACATACCTGCATCAGCTATATCTCTTATTCTATAACTGTTGTGATGTAAAAAAAATGAACAAGGAAAGACACCTTCAATAAAGAACTCAAAGTAAGTCAAGTGAAGTCCGTTGGAGTCAGTTAAGGAGAATTTCTAGTGATGTCACAGCAAGTAACCTAAGCCAGTACAAAGTCAGTGAGGAAAAGTGTGAATTGTTTTTGCCTAAAATCATTGACAAAAATGGTTGCCAACCAGATCCGTTGAGGGCAAGTGCAATTAAGTATATGTCTTCTAGCAGAGTTTGAATTCCAGCCGAATTCATTGCATTCACTTACGTGCAAATACCCTTGGGAAAGGTATTAATCCATCTATTCCTTCCAGTTATGGGTTAAATAACAGGACAGATTGGGTTCTATAGCCTTGGTCGGCAACCAGTCTACCACAGAAAGCAATGGCAACCTACTGCGGGCTAATATTCTGCCCAGTCAGTCATGTCTCTTTTGAGACATGATTGCCCAAGCATGTATCATGTATGGCACTTAACTGACTGACTTCTCAAACAAATGTTAATAGGTTACAAGCATTTCTGGGATTAGCAAACTATTATCAAATAGCTAATATGCAAAACTGAAACTTCATCTTCATTGAAACTAATTGCTGTGTTCAAGACTCTAGTCAGTTTCACAGAGTTTACATTGATTATCTATCACCTGTTATTCTTTTAAGAGGGACTGCTCATTGAACCACGCCAAAGACATAAAAAAGAGGAAGAAATGACAATCAGGCAGTCTTCCTCCCTCACGTGCTAAGGGAGATTCGTGCTGCTACTATCAACAGACTTTCCACACCCTACCACAACGCCTCAAACCTAAGTTAAGTGTATCGTTCTGTTGTTATATTACTACATAATCACTTGTATGAACCCTTGAACCGCTTTCGTCTTCCACTTTATTACTGCCTTCGTTGTTCAAAATCACCAAAGAGAAATAAATATTTTATGTGTATATTTCTCGCAAAGAATTGTCATTATTCTTCATTGCCGAGTTGTTTGAATCTGTTTTGCAACCATACGTATTTTACTCTGTTTAGATATATAACAAGGAGTAGTTTCCCCATTTCCTTCTCTATGGTTTTGCATTCAGAGTAATCTTTTTCTTAGACTGGCTGCTATTCAAGGCTACAGAGCCCAGTCTGCACTGCTATTTAATGCATAGCTGGAAAGAGAAGAGATGGATTCACACATTTTCCCATAGATATTATTTTGAATGTGATTGCAGTAGACTAGGATAAAATTAGTGTGAAAGTGAATGTAACAGACAAGGAGAGAATTAGTGTGAAATTGAATACAACTGACTCGGACAGAATAAGTGTGAAAGTGAATGTAACTATTTTGAAAGAGGAAGAGTTTTTGAATACTTTGTGCCAGACTGAACCAGTTCTCTGTTCTCAGTTTTTCTAAAAATCCTTTGTGTAGGCAATGAACTATAAGAACTAAATTATTAGGCCTTCAATCATCAGCTTTATCTTGTATCCAAGAATTTAATTTTTTTCTTTACTGATTACTTCCTTTATGATAATGGCAGTGATGACTAAGTAGACAAATTCTTGCCTGGAAGAGCTGATGGCATTGACTGCATGGTAATATTGATGAGATTGATTTTGTTGGGCCTTTCTCTCTTGTCATTTCAATTGTTCCTTTTCTCTTTTGGTGGCTTTGAAAATTTTGATCCTGATGGTGATGGAACATTGCTGGTTGATATGGTCTTCTGCTTGCATTTCAAATGGTTTAGACTTATGTCCAGTGGTTTTCAATGTTGTTTTGAGTTGGACCTAGTATCTTTGAAAAGAACAATTCTATGATCTTTTCCTGAAGTGAGCTCACTGAATAAAACATGACATGGAAACCTTGACTCTTTCATTCTTGTTACATGTCTTGATCATCAAAGACAGTGTTTCATGATGAGTGATTCGATGCTTTAACTGTTGGTTTTTTTCCAAGACTTTGTTGTTGGTCACATCGTATTTCCATTTGATGTTCAAGATTGAACATAGCTTTTGCTAGTGAGAGTATTCCAATTTTTGGATGTTGTAATGATGTAGATTGCAAGTTTTTCAGCCATATAGCAATGTCAAAATGACAACAGCATTACAGACCATAATTTTTATTGTAAAGTGCAGATCTTTGTTGTTAAAGTTGCATTTGATTAGCTTTCTGAATGCCCTGTATGCAACTCTAATTCTGTGATCCTGTTGTGGATTCTGGATTAGAAACCGCACAAAATAATGAACAACAAAATAGATATGGAGATAGAAAAGTAGGTTATATTGATTGTAATATACAAACTTGAACGCAGGTTAGTAAATCCAAGGAATACTATTAGTAAGAAATAAATATATATAAGTCTTGAAGTGAAATCGTTGGAAATAGTATATTCGTGCATATTATTCTAGCTGAGTGGAGCTCAGAGCTAGTCTGACTTCTGATGCAGTAGTCTCTGGGTAACTTTGGTATTTCTCAGTAACTTACGTATCAGTTTGGGTACTCTCTGATAACTCGCACGGACCTCTATGATTACTCTCAACTCTATGGCAGCAACTGCTGTTCTTTCTATGGCAGGAGTATATGTATACTCAGTTGAGTCCGTTATCATATACAAAGGGGAGATCCCACAACAGATCCACATCCTTTTTTGAGGGTTACTTGCTTGATAAAAGGCTGCCTAGGTATGGAAAATTCTCTATTATTGTAACAGAGATGGTAATGGAAAAATTTGGTAAGATGGTATTTGGAGCTGATTGTGCAAGGATCTTGGGTTTTTTTATGTTTGCTGCAAGGCCAAAACAATGGTAGGACATGGCAAAGTTGTTCAGTCTGTTGGAGTTCTTATTGAATGACAGAGTTGTCATCAGCATATTAAAGTTCTGAGGTGTTTTGTGTGTTTGTTAGATATTTATATTGAAGTCTACTAAGGTTGGAAAGTCTTCTATCATATTGATATCTGATGTCAACTCTTGGATTATCCAGAGGAGGTTTATGAAGCATTGCAGCCAGATACAAAGAGAATAGCAGAGGTGCCAAGATGTATCCTTGTTTTAGTCTGCACATGATTAGAAATTCTTTTGACAGCCTGTTTTGGTGGAATACACATCCAGACATATTGTCTTGCATTGCTTGAACCAGAGAGATAAAGTGGTTGGGACATTTCCAAAAATGAAGAACTTTTTACATAGCAGCTTTTGGAATGTTATCAAAGGCCTTTTTCTAAGTCATAGAACACAAAGAAAAGGGATTGTTCCCTGTTTTTCTCTTGCAGTCATCTTGCACAGAAAGTCATGTCAGGTGGTTTAGCAGTTATCTCCCTTGAACTGTTTCTGTAAAAGTAATTCTTCAGTGAGGACAGTTTTTCCAAGCAAGTTAACTAATGGTAGCAGTATGAGACCCAGTAATATCTAGTGGGATATTTTATCTTATTTTGTATTGTACACATTGCCACGTATACTGCAGATCAAGATAACAACTCATCGGGTCGTAAAATTACCACGATCATTGATGACTGAAGAGAATTACATTGAATTGAATGGAAAAACGATTTAACAATATGGCAGATGTACATGGACCTAAATAAATGTAAACAACGTCTGACAGTTTTTCTCAGTTTTTCTTGGATGAGCAAGAGATTGTGTTAGGAACTTGAAACCTCAGCAAAGTGGTCAGTAAAACAGAGTGAAGAAAATAACAGACAAACTGGATACATTGTCTTTAAAAGATAAAAATACCTGCGCTAATTTAGTCTTTAAGGAATTTAACAATTCTGGCATAAGTATAACAGACTTTTTTTCAATTCAATTTGAATATCTGTATCACAAACTGGGTAATTTTAGAGTTGAATTATTGGAGGGTGTACATGTCTTTTCCTATTGACTGCAGTCAATATGTTTGATGAAAATGAGAGACTGACTCATACTACGACTTCTGAAAATATGAAATGCATAATAAAAAAGATTTTGAAGGATCTTGCCAAAACTAATGGACAGATAGGAGCACCATGTCTCAACTCTGAACCAAGTTTTGTAACTGAAAACGAGAAGATATTTTAAACAAGAGGTTGGCATGGATGTGTAAATTATGGAGGTGCTTGAAAATTTTCCAGGAGAACTCATAGGTTCCAGTCCAATTGGCAAGGAAGGAAAAATTATGAGATGTTTTAATTACAAGTCTACAAAATACTTTTCAAGAGATTGTAAACATTAAAAGAAAAGACAAGAAATGTGCAAGAGATTCACATAACTGTCAGTAATAAAGAATGGCTGAACATTTTTATTGATGTTTTGTCGGATCAAGACAAATACTTGAATGTATTTTGATTTCGAGAATATTGAAGTTTGGAGATGGAGATGAGATGCAACTAGAAAAGTGCAATTTCTGCCAGAAAAAAGGATTATGATTGCGTCCTGTGGAGTGAATAATGAAATGCCATTGTTATTGAGTAAAGTCTTTATGAAGAAAGCTGGAATTATTTTAAATTTTGCGAATGATACAATAACAGTTTTGGGTGATATGATAGATTTGATTTGTACCTCATCAGGCCATGACTGTATTTCACTTAAAAAGTTATTATTTGACAAGTGGGATGAATTAAAAGTGTGATTCATGTTTCACACTACTAAAAACCTAAAGAAAAGATGTGTAAACTTGTGAAGTGAAGCAAATGTTTTAATAATGATGAATTCATAAAAATAAATTAAAAATGTTACAATTCCTGCAAAGTATGCATAATATATAAACATGTACCTTTATGTCCAATTGTATCTTTGTTCATCGCTGATAAATTTTACCAAGTTGTTTGTATGAACTTAAAAGAACATATTCACAATAAAACTTGGATTTTACACATGATTGATTCTGCCACAAGATATTCTGCAACCTGTTTAGTGTTTTCTAAACAAGATGAAATTGTGCAAAACATTTTATATATACATTTACAAACTTTGGGGGTGGATTCCTAATGCCAAAACTAGGACAAAAGTTCATTTAAACATATGTCCACAAATCCTTCATTTTTTAGTTATTAAAATTAAAGAAAGTTTATGGTAGATGGCTTCATGTTACCATTAGACTAGGCCACGTATGTCATTCTGGTACATTTGTGGCTTTTCTGTCTTCAATGTTTAATGCATGTAATAGTTAAATGAGAAGTGTTCTGTTTAATAATGGCAGGATATTCATATTGTGAGCAGGCAGATATGATTTTTAGATATGGTTGCACAAAGGATAATGGATGCAAAACTGCACGGCTGTATCAAATTGCATTTCCAGATCGAAAACAGCCAGCTCATCCAAACTCTGCTGCTGTTTTTGTTGTGTTACTGAGATAGTATCCGTGGCACCATAAACTGTGTATGCCTGACAATTAAGAACAAATTGTAAAGGCTATCGTAGATGAGAATGTGCATTGTAGTGCATTGGATATCGGCTCGGAACGAGAAGTCAGGGAGCTGAGTTCGAATTCCAGCTGAATTCATTGCATTCACTTACATGCAAATACCCTTGGGAAAGGTATTAATCCATCTATTCCTTCTAGTTATAGGTTAAATAACAGGACAGATTGGGTTCTATAGCCTTGGTCGGCAACCAGTCTGCCGCAGAAAGCAATGGCAACCTACTGCGGGATAATTTTATGCCCAGTCAGTCATGTCTCTTTCGAGACATGATCGACCAAGCGTGTATCACGTATGGCACTTTACTGACTGATTGTAGATGATCCAGGTATCAGCATAAGTCAAACAACCCTAGCATGTCGTACATCTCATAGTACTTCATGGAGGATACTTTAAGAGCAGATCTTGTATCTATCATTTGCAACGTGTTCAGAGTCTTTTGCCCTCTGATCATTCACCATGGGAGAACTTTTGCTGATGTTTTATTGCACAAACTCTTGATCTTTGCTCTTCAGTCTTGTTTATGGATGAGGCAAAATTTGAAAGAGATGGAATAAATTTACGCAACCTACATTTGTGATTGGATTGGAATCCCCATGGTACAATGCAAGCTAAACATGAGCATCAGTCTATGATTAATGTGTGCTGGAATTGTAAGTGACTGTCTGGTACTTACATATGTTCTTTCAGCATGTCTTACAGGAGCTGTCTATAGAGATTTTATTTCAAACACAGTTCCAGATCTGCTAGAGGATGTGCCCCTGCTAATATGAAGACACATGTCGTTCATGCATGATGGGGATCCAGAACATTTTAATTACATTATTCACAATGCACTGGCTGACATTTATCATAAAAATGTATAGGTAGAGGAGGACTTGGTGGTCTACACATGCCCCTGACTTCAATTCTTTGGATTTTTATGTTAGGCTCCCTGAAGCAATTGATTTATTCAGCAGACGTTAATAATGCAGAGATGCTTCATCAATGTGTTATATGGGCTTGCAAAACCATTCAACACTGTGTGGGAATATTTGAAAGGGTCTGACAGTCAATAATTTGACAGGTGCATATGTGTGTAGAAGCAAACGGAGGTCATATTGAACATTTGTTATGAGTTGCTGTGTTGAGGTGTAATGATGGCCTTTTGAACAAAAAGATTTATTTAGGTTTGCCACTATGGCAGATCCACCAGACAAAATCAATGAGGCTATTCCACCCCAAAAAAAAAAAAAAAAAGCACCAACATAACTGTTTTGACAGATGAAGTCAACAGTGTAGAGGCTGGGGAATCACCTTCTAATTGAAGTCCCTCCCCACCCTGAAATGCATAGTTAATGTAGCAGAGTTTGTTGAGTGAGACAAACAGTGTGCTTGTCTGATTACTGATGTCAGGCTTTCGGTAGAGCTCAAAAAAGAACATTGTCAGTCTTTGTGCTCAACAAGCTAACATGAAAAATTTGTCTGTGCACAAAAGGCACAGTGATAAAATCACTGAATTTATTAAGGGGGGGGGGGTAAACCTCAACAAATCATAAAAGGTTCAAGGTTTTTCAAGGCAGTATAATAATTACACAAAGGCCCTGAGATACTTGCTATCAATTCATAAGTTTGCTAACAAAGATGTTGATGGCTTGCAGAATTTTCCAGACACTAAGTGGGTCCTTACCATCATCCAGACTGGCTTAGAATCCTGGCAGACCTGGGTGATTATAGGAGAAGCTGTCAAAATCTTTGACATTATGCCCCCATTGGCAATTGTGGAAAATGGAAACACAAAATAAATGAAACAATTCTACTCAGGAAGGGTCTCTGTTTTTGTTCACTTTTCCATAAGATATTGGGGTCTCATAATTTACAATAACATTAAGACTGAAATGAGCCAGGGGTCAATGGGTGAGGCCTTTGGTATCCCCACCCTGACAATGTTTAAGGCAGATGACCAACCCTATATGATCTGACAATGTCATTCCTTTTAGCTACTTCAAATGTCCTGGAACTGAGGTCAGAGTCTCAAAGGGTGAGACTCACTTGCAACCTTCAGTTTCTGGTAGTTGATATATGTGCTGTACAAGAGATTTTTTTCCATTCTGGTGACAATGATGTCATATCGCCAAAGATTTTTTATCTCTTCTTAGCATATTATGATGGTCATTCTGGGTGGGTGGATGTTAAGGTTCTTGGGTGGTAAGACGTTCTTTGAAGGCTATGTGTACACTTAGCTTCATGGATCTGGCAGGCAGGTTTTGTGTTATGGATGCTACCATAAAAGATCAGGTGTTTCATTTCATTGGGATTTATGCGTTGAACATCTCCAGTTTCTGATGACATATATTAGGTAATTTTAGTGGGTGAGTGGAATGCCATTCTTGATCCCAATATACAAGGTACTATGGGTAAATGCTTACCATGACTTAATGCTATTACAATTCCTGTTACAAACACAATTGTCAAATCAACTTAGAACTTTAAAAAGTTTTGATGCAAATAAAATGATAAAACGAAACTAGCTCTTCTCAAAATCATTAATTCTGTCTTTTTTTCTCTTTTCTTATATCCAGTAACCAGAATGATGAGAATTGCTTAGATAATCCATCAACAGTGACTAAAAATGGATTTGTATCAAGAAATAACCAATTATCAACATTGTCTGACAATTCCATATCAACTGTCAGCCTTGTATGCCAAAAGAAAAAGGTAAATAATTTGAACTGAAATGTTTAAAATGCTTTTGATTTGTAATCTTTAGGATGAACAGTAATATTTTTACCATGTTATATTTTTACGATGTTATATTTGATATATTTTCTGAATTTCTGGTGGTGTATCAAACATCAGTTAAGTAAGTCAGTCAGTTAGTCAGTTAAGTGACATATCTGATACACACTTGAGCGATCATGTCTCGTAAGAGACATGACTGATTAAGCAAAAGATTATCCTGCAGTAGGTTGCCATTACTTTCTGCGGTAGACTGGTTGCCAGCCAAAGCTATAGAACCCAATCTGTCCTCTTATTTAACCCATAACTGGAGGGAAGAGACAGATTAATACCTTTTCTATAGGTATTTGTGTGTAAGTGAATGCAAGAAAGTCAACTGGAATTCGAACTCGGCTCCCCGATTTCTTGTTCCGTGTTGATATTCACTGCACCACAACGTACATCCACCATTGAGTAAATAGTTTGTCTATACTTGTACATGTTGTAGTTGAGACACATTAATTCTTCTATATGATTTACTTAACATTAATATTTAAAGGCTAATTTTGGAGTGTCTTTCATATTCTTAAATGTTTCATAGATATCATTTACTTAATTGTAAAATAAATGACCATTATTTGGTTTAGATTAAGATTATTTGGTGCAAGATTCAATACAATAGAATTCACACTTTTAGTTCAAACAATAAAATAGAAAACTGATGTAAAAAAAGTCAGAATTGGTATTGTCTTGTGTCATTCAATTGTTAACAAGGAATTTGGGGTTAAAATGTACAAGCCATCATATTCAATTGCACGGGTAAACATCTGACTAAATGTATGAAAATTTATTTTATCCTAAAATACACAACTTAGTAATATATACTCCTAGTAAAACTTTGGCATAGTGTGACTTTACATTCTTGGTCAACTATGTATTAGTAAATGAATACTAAAGAGAGTACAGTAATCTAAGCAAAGTTTGCATTCCCTTATTGGATATTTTTCATTTAAAATGAGTGAAAAACATTACCTTTGCATGTGATTTAAAGAGTTCATCCTCCCAATTATAATAAAGGGCATAGTGTGTGTGTATATATATATATATATATATATATATATATATATATATAAAATATACAAGTTATTAAGTTATAAAAAACTTACTTCAACGCACACAAATGATATCTTCTTCCAAATCTATATTTTATAAAGAATTACACAACATTAAGCAAACACTAGTCAATAATGGATTTCCTAACTCTGTTATTGATCAACAAATTAAAATGTATCTCAACAAAATTAACAATAGCTCTAACAATAATGATAATATTAATAATAATGGTTTACATCATAATAAACATAACACTATTAACTTATACTATTGCAACCAAATACATAATAATTATAAACAAGATGAAAAAACTCTCAAAAACATAATACGTAGAAATGTTAAACCAGTCGAAAGTAATAATCAAATTAAACTCATTATATATTATAAAAAGTTTAAAACAATTGACCTCATAGTCTATAATAACCCAACAAGCACTAAACTAAATTCTTTACAAAAAATCAATGTAGTGTACCAATTTACATGCCCATTCAGAGATTGCATCTCTGATACTAATCAAAAACCTAGTACATATATTGGTTTTACTACAACCACGTTCTCCCGTAGACTTACATATCATCTTTCTGATCAGAGTACTATTAAACAACATTTCTCTGAAAAACATAAACATGTAGGTAATATCAGACAGATTTTGGTCAACAATACGGTGATCCTTACTCATACACAAAGTAAGAGGAACCTGCAATTATTGGAGGCCATGTACATCAAATCAAAACAACCAACACTCAATAAAATCAACTTTAAAACAGGAAATAACATATTACATTGCATTTGACTAGATGGTTTTGTTGTCATTTCGCGCTATCCCGCGGTGTGACGTCATAAAACCGCATCGCAAACTTAAGAACTGCGTTTATTATTTTTGGTAACTATTGCCGTTGCCAAGCGGAGTTTTATGTCAACATAAAATAAAATCGTCGGTGATGGTGGATTTTATAATATTTCAGTTTAAACTACCTCTCTGAAGATGGCTCATGTGAGCTGAAAGCTTAGAAGAAAACCAATAAATAATTATCCAAATGTTGGAGAATTTTTGTCTTTATTTTCAACTGAAATTAAAGCAAAAATACGACGTTTAGAACGGCTCATGATTAAACATAATAGACATTCATTGTCTCTTATATTTAATAGCATATGTTTAGAAAATTACTTGCTGCTTCGATATACTAAATATATATATATATATATACAAATGAATAAGAAACAAAGAAAATATTTGCAACATTCAAAATATTAATTTAAAACAGTGCTCAATATAAAAATAGAGCAATTAATATTTATCATAAATTATACTTTAGAACATGTACAAACTACTACAAAATTGTACATTTTGTTTCAACATTGAAAGAACAATATCTCATCAGGTAGTTAATAATGATGGTAATAAGCATTATTTTTTGAAAAGAAAATTTAAAGAACTCACTTCCTTATATTTTTGGAAATCTTTTTGTATGAGTTAAGAGGATATTAAAAAAGAGAGGAAAAAAGAAAGAGAGTAGAAAAGATGAGAAATCAAAAATAGAAATCAAAAAGAGGAAAGAGAAAGACACAGAGAAAATAAATAGCAAAGAGGAAAACAAGAAAGAAAAAGCCTAGAAGAAAGAGCCAATGGAAATGTCTAAGAGAGAGAAACTCCAAATTTAGGCAGGAAGTAAAATAGAGACATACAGATATCGGCCATGCAATATCTCGGCTTAACAAAGAGGAAAAAGTGAGAAAATGCACAGAGGAAAGAAAGTGTTGGGGAGACAACAGAAGTGGCAAAGAAATAGAAATTTCAAACTTTGGGTGGAAATGAATTGTAGATAGATACAGATGTTCATTACATTGTATAAAACTAAATCCTTTGGAATCTTTTTTAAAAAATTGAAGAAATCACATACACAAACATAGGAATTATTCATAAAGCACAAATTTGGGGACATTTAAAAACACAACACACTAATAAACTGGAGAAGTGAAATAAGATTTTTTTATAAAAAATAAATAAGAATTAAACTTAAAAGTTAAAATTTAAAAATTAAATTTAAATTTATATTCTAAATTTTAAAAATTTAAAAACTGAAATAAAATAAAATTAAAATTAAATTAAAATAAAATTAAAAATTAAAACTTATATTAAAATAAAATTTAAAGTTTAAAATATGTCACACTCCTGAAGAGTGAGAGAGACAACAGCAAGGCAGTGTCAGCTCAGTTCATTCTCTTTATGAAAGCTCTTGTTGCATGTTTGCTCTTTAACACTGCCTTATTCTTCTCTTTTCTTGCAATAATTATAGTGACAAGCAGTGAAGAATATATATATATATATATATATATATATATATGTATATATATTCCCTCTTATCATGCTCAGTGGGGGTGACCTGTAAGGAAACAGCTAATAATTCTCTCAAATATTTTGCTGTCATTTTTGATAGCCTGGCAACACTCGTTAATAATAAGAATACAAAGAATGAAAGTAAATATTAAAATTACCTGCTTCATCAAGCACATTTCTTTGGTAATGTCTCACCTGTTTGATGAACTAACATATTTTGCTGTCACTATGATATTATCATAGCATTTACAACTCTAATCTTGGCTTTTAGGATTTGATTTGAGTTCCAGATTATGCTAGAAATTAACTTATATTTATATGATATATGATAGTTTGTTTTGAATAATTTTTTTTAAAAATCTTAGTTTAATATATTTGATTATTCTATATGTTATTTTTAGTGGATATCAAAATTTGATCTGTATTTTAAACAGGGTTTAGGAGAAACTAAGGGTTGCAAGTTCAAAACCTGCCAGAGAGTTCATTTTTCTTATTAAGTCCCTCAAATACACTAGTATGTGTAATGCATACTTTTTAAAGTAACAAGACCTCTACTCAAACAGGGGTATCTACTAAAATTAAAATTTAAAGTAATAAGAAAAAATTTCAGATAAAAATTAGAGAAATAAGAAAAAAATTTCAGATAAAATTTAGAGTAATAAGAAATAATGTCAGATAAAATTTAGAGTAATAAGAAATAATGTCAGATAAAATTTAGAGTAATAAAAAAATGTGAGATAAAATTTAGAGTAATAAGAAATAATGTCAGATAAAATTTAGAGTAATAAGAAATAATGTCAGATAAAATTTAGAGTAATAAGAAAAAAAGTCAGATAAAATTTAGAGTAATAAGAAAAAATGTCACCAAAAAATTTAGAGTAATAAGAAATAATGTCAGATAAAATTTAGAGTAATAAGAAATAATGTCAGATAAAATTTAGAGTAATAAGAAATAATGTCAGATAAAATTGAGAGTAATAAGAAATAATGTCAGATAAAATTTATAGTAATAAGAAATAATGTCAGATAAAATTTAGAGTAATAAGAAATAATGTCAGATAAAATTTAGAGTAACAAAAAAATGTGAGATAAAATTTAGAGTAATAAGAAATAATGTCAGATAAAATTTAGAGTAATAAGAAAAAATGTCAGATAAAATTTAGAGTAATAAGAAATAATGTAAGATAAAATTTAGAGTAATAAGAAATAATGTCAGACAAAATTTAGAGTAATAAGAAATAATGTGAGATAAAATTTAGAGTAATAAGAAATAATGTCAGATAAAATTTAGAGTAATAAGAAATAATGTCAGATGAAATTTAGAGTAATAAGAAATAATGTCAGATAAAATTTAGAGTAATAAAAAAATGTGAGATAAAATTTAGAGTAATAAGAAATAATGTCAGATAAAATTTAGAGTAATAAGAAAAAATGTCAGATAAAATTTAGAGTAATAAGAAATAATGTAAGATAAAATTTAGAGTAATAAGAAATAATGTCAGACAAAATTTAGAGTAATAAGAAATAATGTAAGATAAAATTTAGAGTAATAAGAAATAACGTCAGATAAAATTTAGAGTAATAAGAAATAATGTCAGATAAAATTTAGAGTAATAAGAAATAATGTCAGATAAAATTTAGAGTAATAAGAAATAATGTCAGATAAAATTTAGAGTAATAAGAAATAATGTCAGATAAAATTTAGAGTAATAGGAAATAATGTCAGATAAAATTTAGAGTAATAAGAAAAAATGTCAGATAAAATTTAGAGTAATAAGAAATAATGTAAGATAAAATTTAGAGTAATAAGAAATAACGTCAGATAAAATTTAGAGTAATAAGAAATAATGTGAGATAAAATTTAGAGTAATAAGAAATAATGTCAGATAAAATTTAGAGTAATAAGAAATAATGTCAGATAAAATTTAGAGTAATAAGAAATAATGTCAGATAAAATTTAGAGTAATAAGAAATAATGTCAGATAAAATTTAAAGTAATAAGAAATAATGTCAGATAAAATTTAGAGTAATAAGAAATAATGTCAGATAAAATTTATAGTAATAAGAAATAATGTCAGATAAAATTTAGAGTAATAAGAAATAATGTCAGATAAAATTTAAAGTAATAAGAAAAAATGTGAGATAAAATTTAGAGTAATAAGAAATAATGTCAGATAAAATTTAGAGTAATAAGAAAAAATGTCAGATAAAATTTAGAGTAATAAGAAATAATGTCAGATAAAATTTAGAGTAATAAGAAATAATGTCAGATGAAATTTAGAGTAATAAGAAATAATGTCAGATAAAATTTAGAGTAATAAAAAAATGTGAGATAAAATTTAGAGTAATAAGAAATAATGTCAGATAAAATTTAGAGTAATAAGAAAAAATGTCAGATAAAATTTAGAGTAATAAGAAATAATGTAAGATAAAATTTAGAGTAATAAGAAATAATGTCAGACAAAATTTAGAGTAATAAGAAATAATGTAAGATAAAATTTAGAGTAATAAGAAATAACGTCAGATAAAATTTAGAGTAATAAGAAATAATGTCAGATAAAATTTAGAGTAATAAGAAATAATGTCAGATAAAATTTAGAGTAATAAGAAATAATGTCAGATAAAATTTAGAGTAATAAGAAATAATGTCAGATAAAATTTAGAGTAATAAGAAATAATGTCAGATAAAATTTAGAGTAATAAGAAAAAATGTCAGATAAAATTTAGAGTAATAAGAAATAATGTAAGATAAAATTTAGAGTAATAAGAAATAACGTCAGATAAAATTTAGAGTAATAAGAAATAATGTGAGATAAAATTTAGAGTAATAAGAAATAATGTCAGATAAAATTTAGAGTAATAAGAAATAATGTCATATAAAATTTAGAGTAATAAGAAATAATGTCAGATAAAATTTAGAGTAATAAGAAATAATGTCAGATAAAATTTAAAGTAATAAGAAATAATGTCAGATAAAATTTAGAGTAATAAGAAATAATGTCAGATAAAATTTAGAGTAATAAGAAATAATGTCAGATAAAATTTAGAGTAATAAGAAATAATGTCAGATAAAATTTAAAGTAATAAGAAAAAATGTGAGATAAAATTTAGAGTAATAAGAAATAATGTGAGATAAAATTTAGAGTAATAAGAAATAATGTCAGATAAAATTTAGAGTAATAAGAAAAAATCTCAGATAAAATTTAGAGTAATAAGAAATAATGTCAGATAAAATTTAGAGTAATAAGAAATAATGTCAGATAAAATTTAGAGTAATAAGAAAAAATGTGAGATAAAATTTAGAGTAATAAGAAATAATGTCAGATAAAATTTAGAGTAATAAGAAAAAATCTCAGATAAAATTTAGAGTAATAAGAAATAATGTCAGATAAAATTTAGAGTAATAAGAAATAATGTCAGATAAAATTTAGAGTAATAAGAAAAAATGTCAGATAAAATTTAGAGTAATAAGAAATAATGTCAGATAAAATTTAGAGTAATAAGAAATAATGTCAGACAAAATTTAGAGTAATAAGAAAAAATGTCAGATAAAATTTAGAGTAATAAGAAATAATGTCAGATAAAATTTAGAGTAATAAGAAATAATGTCAGATAAAATTTAGAGTAATAAGAAAAAATCTCAGATAAAATTTAGAGTAATAAGAAATAATGTCAGATAAAATTTAGAGAAATAAGAAATAATGTCAGATAAAATTTAGAGTAATAAGAAAAAATGTGAGATAAAATTTAGAGTAATAAGAAATAATGTCAGATAAAATTTAGAGTAATAAGAAAAAATCTCAGATAAAATTTAGAGTAATAAGAAATAATGTCAGATAAAATTTAGAGTAATAAGAAAAAATGTCAGATAAAATTTAGAGTAATAAGAAATAATGTCAGATAAAATTTAGAGTAATAAGAAATAATGTCAGACAAAATTTAGAGTAATAAGAAAAAATGTGAGATAAAATTTAGAGTAATAAGAAATAATGTCAGATAAAATTTAGAGTAATAAGAAAAAATCTCAGATAAAATTTAGAGTAATAAGAAAAAATCTCAGATAAAATTTAGAGTAATAAGAAAAAATCTCAGATAAAATTTAGAGTAATAAGAAATAATGTCAGATAAAATTTAGAGTAATAAGAAATAATGTCAGATAAAATTTAGAGTAATAAGAAAAAATGTGAGATAAAATTTAGAGTAATAAGAAATAATGTCAGATAAAATTTAGAGTAATAAGAAAAAATCTCAGATAAAATTTAGAGTAATAAGAAATAATGTCAGATAAAATTTAGAGTAATAAGAAATAATGTCAGATAAAATTTAGAGTAATAAGAAAAAATGTCAGATAAAATTTAGAGTAATAAGAAATAATGTCAGATAAAATTTAGAGTAATAAGAAATAATGTCAGACAAAATTTAGAGTAATAAGAAATAAGTCAGATAAAATTTGTTAATTATATAGAAATTAATAGAATTTCAGTATATAATTTTATCATCATATTTAAAAAAATTGTTCTATAAAAAAGGGATTTTAACAACTCCCCCTTCATGTTCCTATACATTAAATAAAGCTTTTTCATGACAGTAACAAGGAAGTCATTAGGCAAATAAAAACAAAAAGAATGCTTATACTTACATCAGAAAGAAACAGTTGAAATTTCTGGGACAGGTAAGGAAAGAGGGATTGCAAAATTTAACACTCACAGGATTTCTGAAGACAGATGGAAACATTGAGTAACCTACTTAATGAGCTTGTATTGAAATGGTTGGCAAGAACGCAAGATGTATGGAAGGCAATAGAAGCCAGGGTAAACAATGAATAAAATGCTTAATGACTTTGTGTGAATGGATGGCAGAAGCAAGACAAAGAGGAATGGTAAAGGGTCAAAGATTATTTATAAAAACTAAAAGAGGAAGTTGTGGCGAGCCATGATCGTCCACGTCCTAAAAGGACTTGGCAATAAAAGAGGAATACTGTCAGCATAAATACACACAATATCTTTTTCTTTATATGCTATGTCCTTTCAGGATGTCGGTGATCCCTTGCTGCTCTTAATACAATTTCTCTTCGTATCTCTCTTAAACCTCACTTTGCCATCCACTTGCTCAAATCCATTAATATGCCTTATGCTGCTTTCTCCTGTTTCTCTTTCCCTCTATTCATCCTGTGAGTGTTAGATTCTTCAAGCCCTCCTTCCTCTTTACATGTCCCAGAAACCTCAGTTGTCTCTTCCTCATGCTAAGTATAAGTTTTTTTTTTTAATTTGTAGCTTCTCCTCGATGTTGCTCACATGTTCAGTCCATGATATTCTCAGCAAATATATTTTATTGAATATTACACAGTTTACTTCTTACTTAGATATAATTATGAACAAAATATTGTCTGGTGAGCTTAAAATTTGTTTTCATAATTTAATGAATGATGCATCAATAAAATAATCAGAAATTGATTATATAAAATCAGCACTTACTTGAGCAATTCACAAATGTTGCAACTTTAATCCACACTAGGAGACCTACTCTGGCTTTGCTTGGTCTTACTGAAGAGTCAGTTGTATAAAACCTAAAATTAAAATAAATCATCTATCATATTTTTTCCAGCATTAATAAAAAGAATAGTCCCTCACTTCAAACAGTCAAATGACGTTTTGTATTACACAAGAAAGTTAACAAATTTTATGTTTATTTCTTTTTTTTTAGTAATAATTTCCAAATATAACCACCTGCTAGAAAGGATAGCTAATTCCTTTTTCAGACATATATTTCTTTGACACCTACAGAGTGAAACTATATTTTATACTGCAATAATGCTGAACAAACCTTAGTCACAGTTTCTGGGAAAGAGGGTACAATCAGGCATAGCTAATAGTTAAACAAAGCTAGTAGGCTCAAACCCTTGACCACAATGACTTTTACTTCATGTTAGCACTGCCACTGACAGCTTTTAAATATTTTTTGTCTTCCCACTTACATTTACAAATACTGGGTCAACTTGTGGTAGGTTTTTCAGGCATTTACCAAAAGTGCTGCATACTGGCATCATTTGGCCTTTGGTGTTCATTTTTAGTCATTGTGCACTTTTTTTCATCTTTGATTGAGCTCTGATGAATGAGGGCTGATAAACTAGTTTAGCCATCTTTTTTGTTAATCATGTTGAATTTCAGTATTACCACTTTATGGCAATGTTATGTTATTCTTCCTTTATTTTTTGTTATTAATTTTCTTCTGGTTTTAACATGTCAGTTTTTATCACTTTCATAAAATATTTCAAAAGATAAATTATTCGCTGTTTAACTCTATTTTTTAAAACTCTTTTCTCACTTTTTAATGTTTTTTAAAAATAAAACGTATTTCCCCTGAATCAGCCTCCAGTTCACCTGGTCAAAATGTGAGTGTTCCACCCTCTGACTACTGATTCCCTTGCAAACAATTTCAATAATAATATGTTCAGCTAATGATCAGGTTTGGTGAGTCGTGCTTTAACATAGAAAACAAACTTTCTCATTGTCATTCAACCCAATGGTTGTCAACTGAGGTGAACTGTGATCCAGATTGAGACATGTTTATTTGCTATTAATGAGTGTCACATTTTTCCAAACTGTGGGAATTGATTTGAATGTAAGAGATCAGCACATGTGCCAACAGTAATTGTAATAATCACAGGCATGTTTAATGTATGAAGATATACAATGCAAACACCAGAACTAAAATGACAGACTTGCTGAGTGCTTTCTTTCTTTTTTTTTTCTTAAGGGTTTGTCTGTTGCATTATTCAGAATTTTTTTTTAATACTTCAGGTCAAAATAACCTGTTTTCTTCCCCTATCAGATTTAAATTTTACTTAGATGCTGTTCTGGACTTTGATATGAGCGGATTATCAACTTGAAAACTTGTTATTGACATGCTCACTGATACTTTGGATAGTTAAAACCTGACAATGTCATCTGTTTTTTATGAGAGGTACTGTTAGAAATCTGAGTTCAAATTCCTGTTGAATGCGCAAATACTCTTGGGAAAGGTATTAACCTGTCTCTTCCCTCCAGTTATGGGTTAAATAACAGAACAGATTAGATTCTATAGCCTTGACTGGCAACCAGTCTATCACAGAAAGTAATGGCAACCTACTGCAGGATAATCTTCTGCCCAGTCAGCCATGTCTAGAAAGAGACATGATCGCCCAAGCATGTATCACATATGGCACTTAACTGACTGAATGAATATAATAGTTGGAATCATGATTAAGGCTTTTACTGGGCATAAATTGAGGGATCAGTTTTAAATTGTTATGAAGTAATAAATTGATCCCTCACTAATTAATACTATATAATATAATACATTACTCCCCCTCTAGCTATGAGTCAAATAACAGGACAGATTGGGTTTTATCAACTTGGTTGGAAACCAGTCTACTGCAGAAAGCAATGGCAACCTACTGTGAGATAATCTTCTACCTAGTCAGTCATGTCTAGAAAGAGACATGATCACCCAAGCATGTATCACATATGGTACTTAGCTGACTGTCAGAAATACTTGACTCATTACTCCCTAACTTCTCTATTTATTCCCATCATGAAATAATTATTTTTTATAACCAGAGTAGCTTATATATTTGTTGAAAAAATTAAGCAACCTCTCAGTATTTTTACAGATTAATGCATCAGTCAGATCCACTTTGTGGAGTAATTGGTTATGGATAAATGCAAATTGGCAGAAATTCCCCAGAACAGAATTGACAAAGTTTGCAATAAACAGTAACGGGACAAAGAAAAGAACAGGGCAAAAATAATATTAAGCAAACAAACGATATGTTTCAAAAATTGTTTTCTCTTCTAGTTTCATATGCTATCCATTTACTGTTGTTTCTATTGAAAGTCTTTCATTGATGTGGTTTTTGTTACTTGGTAAAACTCTGTGATTTTCTAGGCTCTGATAAAAGATTGTCTTCATTAAGATCTAAAACATTAATTCACCTGAAGCCATTTTTAATCATTGATATGAGAACATAGTTGATATTTCTTGCATTTCTGAATGAGTTATGCAGGATGTCCATCGGAGAGTCTAGATCCGATGTAGTTATTTGAGAACATGACTTATGTTTTCAGGCTAATATTTAAGTTATGGTGCTGGACAAAAATATTCCTAGTGTAACCTATTGTGTTTTCAGTTCCTTTATTTTCTATGGTAAATTTGTTACGACTGACTCATGTCTTACATATCAATTTCCAATGGCACCTCTAACTGAAACCTTGAATATAAGGGTTCAAATATTTAAAATATTGAAAGAAGCAGTGAATATGTTAATAAATTTCATTTTATTTACCAAAATAAATAAATCTCGATTAGTCACATATACTAATTTCTAATGGTAATTTTAATGAAATTATAGTTAGCATTATGTAAGGATACAAGGTAGCAATGAGCATCATCATCATTGTTTAATGTTCATTTCCATGCTAGCATGGGTTGGATGGGGTTTTTTTGATGGTTCTTTTCCAGGCCACCCAATTTTGTGCAAGACCTGGCTGTCAACTTCCTTAAATCCTCATTTATAAACTATCTATCCCTCTTTGGTCATCAACTTCAATAAACCTACAATTGCTGACTGGGTTTTTTATGTCCATTCTCTCAACATGCCCAAATCACATAGCATCTGTTATATTAGCAACTAGCAGTATAGCCCGGCATTGCTTGGGTGTAATGAAAGCTTTAAAACTAATCCATGGTCCTGGAGCTCAGGCTCTTTGGACATTGGCTCGAAAGACTAAAAAGCAATAGTTGTTTCCAGTTAAAGCGAAACCGTAGACTGAAAGAAAAATGAATGGATGTAAGTCAAATTTTGATTTCCTGATATCGATATCAAATTTTCTGTACTACTGTAAGAACTGCAACCTTGAAACTTCTGAATATCATTTCTTATGTCTTTGTCTATGAGTGTATCAAATTTGATTAAAATCGGACCACTCCTTCCATAACCTGATTTTTTTGATTATCGGCTTTTGATATTTATCGGGGGTACCTTGACACAAAACCTAGCTAAGAACACTCGCAGATGCTTATAGTACAACTGTGTAAATTTTCAAGAAAATCGGTTCAGCCGTTTCGGAGTCTATAGGTAACGGACACACACACACACACACACACACACACACACACACAGACAAAGTTCCACTTATAAATAAGTTTAGATTTAGATACCCAGCCTATTTCTTAACTCCTCTGATGATTTTGTATCCCTAAGACTGACATTGCACATCCACCGTACCATTTGTATGTTGGTTCAAGCAGTTCTGCAAATATCAACTTTCTTAAGCGACCCGGTTTCACTACCATATGGCGTAACCCTTCTAACGCAAACTGTATATATATTTCCTTTCATCCTATTTGAAAATATTCAAAATTTCAGAAGAGGCAAAAGTCCCCTAAATTTTTTTCAATCTGATCTTACACGAGATATTAAACTTGCTTCTGCACCTCCACATGCACTTAACATATCATCAAGATAGCAAAACTGATCAAAAACCTCATACTTCACATTATCAAGCTCAACCTTCTTGTCTTGATCAGTTGAGACTAGTGGATTCAGGCAAGTTCTATGTTTGAATTTCTCCACATTGACTAATCTACCATTTAGTCCCCTATATCACCCAGTGAGTACAGTGACTGTAAAAAATGGAGTTTGAAGCAACACCCTTACAACAAACTCCATATGGATGCTTTCCTGAGGTGAAAGTCGAACCTCAGTTTACGTCACTAATCATCATCTTAGTCTTACCCAAATTCACCCTCAGCCCTTTACATTTGATACTATTTTTCCATAGAGCATACCTAGCACCTAAGTGTTCCAAACTCTCTGTAATAATTACTAAATCATCAGCATACAACATGTCCCAAAGCAAATTGTTTCTACATTCTCTCAAAAGGGCTTCAAGAACAATTATAAACAGCAAAGGACTCAAAACAGATCCCTGATAGACCCCTACCCACATGCCAAACTTATCCCCCATAGTGTTTTTGAGTCTTATTGCACTGTTTTTATTCATATACATGGCCATTTCTGACCTTATTAACCATTCATCAACACTTAATTTTCTTATATCCCACATTATGATCCAGATTGTATCTCATGTCTGCCACATTGTGGCAGACATGAGATACAACCTGGAACAAGCACTACTGTTTGCAACTTGCCTTGTCCCCGCCAAAAAAGTGCCCGTATTTGCTTAGCATGTAAAGCTATTGCAGTTAAAATGAAGGAAAAAGAAAAAGCACTTACTGCTCTGCCGTAATGCGTCCTCGGCCAGATAATGTAAAAGTATGAGGGGGGACTTGCATTGCATTTTTATACACTAAAAATATGCAATGCATTATGGGATAACAGGAAGATGCAAAAGAATTATGAGTACATGGACAGATATAAAATCAACAAATTTTTCCCAGTGGGGAGAAGAAAAAGAATGTTCACAGTTGGTGGCTGAAACGTCTGTTAGTGAAATTTTGAGACAAAGCTCGAGAAGGAAAGTCTCTGGATTGGAATACCAGCTGGGAGAGCCGCAATTCACTCGCTGGTTGCTGTTTTAAGTTTATTTTGCCACAATCCCACATTATGATCCCCCTAGGAACCCAATCAAATGCTTTTTACAAATCCACAAAGGCAAAATAAAGCTTTCCCTTCTTTTCAACGTATCTCTTCTGCAGTTGACGTGCTATAAATATAGTATTCATAGTACCTTTCCAAACTGCATTGCATTTATGTCAACCTGTAGGAAATATTTTCTCACAAATTACTCGAATATCGGGCCAGAAAAAGAAAATGCTGACAATTCAACTCGCCGGTATAATATTGCGAACTGCTATCCATCTAACCAGTTAGACCCAAAAACATTCTTCCCTGCTTCGAGAACAATGACTGATTTTATCGGCCGATCAATTTTTTCCATTGGCCAAGAACTCAGAGAGGATGCCAAATATTTGCATACACTCCCATAGCAACTCCTGCGATGAGCTTTTTTTTTTTCTTTTTGTTTTTAATATTCCTTCTTCAACATGTTATGCGGAATATGTGCCTCTTTTTTCTGTTTGGGTATGTAATTTTCTTTTTCGCTGCATTGTCCGTCGTAGTATTAACGCGACGCGCTGTCACTTGGTTTGATGAGGTAAGTCGCCGTTTTCTTCACTATACAACCATCACTCTAATTTTTTGTTCTATAAGTCTTTCAAGGATCTTCATCATGTGTTCTAATAATTTCAACCCTCTATAGTTTCTTCTACCTGTGGCCTCACCTTTATTCTTAAAACAACAATTATATTAGTGTTCCAGTCTTCTGGAATTTCATTCTCTACAATAATTTGGTTAAAAAGATTTGTCATCCACTCAGTGCCTATGTCAACAACAGAAGCTAGCAACATTTCTGATGTGACAATTTCATTTTTATTTATAAACATAAAGTATAATTAATCTGATATTACAATTTCTAATGGTAACATGAACAAAAACAGATAAGTGGGGAAAATATCTGAGATAGCAATAAATTTGGTAGATACATTTCTAGAAATATAAAAAATACTCTTATAAGTAAAATATTTAACATTTTTGAAACGATAGCTTAGCTAATATAGCAAATTCATATTATCACTTTGACTTTCTACTAGAAAGAATTTGATGCTTAGTCATCCTTTATTAACACATGTTCATCCAGTTAAAAGAGTAAAATAGGAATCAATAAAACAACAAAGACTCTTTCTGGCTAACTGTTCATCTTGTTGTAGATTTGAATTGACCCCCCCCCACCACCGCACCCCAAAAAGGCAAGAAAAGGTTTTAAATATGAAAATATAAAATATTTTTTATTTTATTTTTTTAACAACAAAATTTTTTTCAGCATTTGTGAGTTTAAAAGTTTATTTGTAAAAGTTATAGTAGTTGTTTGTTTAAAGTAAAGAAATCTGATTTCTTGGTGTGCATCTATGAGAGAAAAAAGCAAGAGAAAAGATTAGGAGGAAAGTGTCATGTAGAGCATGGTGAGGAAGAGTAAATATAGAGCCTTGTGAGGAAAAGCCCTGAATATCATGAAGTTTGGTGAGGATGAGTGTTGAATGTCATGTAGTTTGGTAAGGAAGAGTAAATGTCATATAGCTTAGTGAGGAAGAGTGTTGAATGTCATGTAGCTTCGTGAGGAAAAGCGTTGAATATCATGTAGCTTGGTGAGGATGAGTGTTGAATGTCATGTAGTATGGTAAGGAAGAGTAAATGTCATATAGCTTAGTGAGGAAGAGTGTTGAATGTCATGTAGCTTGGTGAGGAAAAGCATTGAATATCATGTAGCTTGGTGAGGAAAAGCGTTGAATATCATGTAGCTTGGTGAGGATGAGTGTTGAATGTCATGTAGTTTGGTAAGGAAGAGTAAATGTCATATAGCTTAGTGACGAAAAGTGTTGAATGTCATGTAGCTTGGTGAGGAAAAGCATTGAATATCATGTAGCTTGGTGAGGATGAGTGTTGAATGTCATGTAGTTTGCAAGGAAGAGTAAATGTCATATAGCTTAGTGAGGAAGAGTGTTGAATGTCAGTAGCTTGGTGAGGAAAAATGAATACCATGTAGCTTGTGTGAGGATGAATGTTGAATGTCATGTAGTTTTGGTAAGGAAGAGTAAATTGTATAGCTAGTGAGGAAGAGTGTTGAATGTCATGTAGCTTGGTGAGGAAAAGCGTTGAATATCATGTAGCTTGGTGAGGATGAGTGTGGAATGTCATGTAGTTTGGTAAGGAAGAGTAAATGTCATATAGCTTAGTGAGGAAGAGTGTTGAATGTCATGTAGTTTGGTGAGGAAAAGCGTTGAATATCATGTAGGTTAAGATGAGTGTTGAATGTCATATGTAGTTTGCAAGGAAGAGTAATGTCATATAGCTAGGGAGGGAAGAGTGTTGAATATCATGTAGCTTGGTGAGGAAAAGCGTTGAATATCATGTAGCTTGGTGAGGATGAGTGTTGAATGTCATGTAGTTTGGTAAGGAAGAGTAAATGTCATATAGCTTAGTGAGGAAGAGTGTTGAATGTCATGTAGTTTGGTAAGGAAGAGTAAATGTCATATAGCTTAGTGGAGGAAGAGTGTTGAATGTCATGTAGCTTGGTGAGGAAAAGCGTTGAATACCATGTAGCTTGGTGAGGATGAATGTTGAATGTCATGTAGTTTGGTAAGGAAGAGTAAATGTCATATAGCTTAGTGAGGAAGAGTGTTGAATGTCATGTAGCTTGGTGAGGAAAAGCGTTGAATATCATGTAGCTTGGTGAGGATGGAGTGTGTGGGGAATGTCATGTAGTTTGGTAAGCAAGAGTAAATGTCATATAGCTTAGTGAGGAAGATGTTAGCTGTCATGGCCAGAGGAAAAGCGTTTAATATCATGTAGCTTGGTGAGGATGAGTGTTGAATGCCGTGTAGTTTGGTGGCAAGAGTAAATGTCATATAGCTTAGTGAGGAAGAGATGTTGAATACTGCGGTAGCTTGGTGAGGAAAAGCGTTGAATATCATGTAGCTTGGTGAGGATGAGTGTTGAATGTCATGTAGTTTGGTAAGGAAGAGTAAATGTCATATAGCTTAGTGAGGAAGAGTGTTGAATGTCATGTAGTTTGGTAAGGAAGAGTAAATGTCATATAGCTTAGTGAGGAAGAGTGTTGAATATCAAGTAGCTAGGTAAGGAAAAGCATTGAATATCATGTAGCTTGGTGAGGATGAGTGTTGGAATGTCATGTAGTTTGGTTAGGGAAGAGTAAATGTCATAGGCTTAGTGAGGAAGAGTGTTGAATGTCATGTAGCTTAGTGAGGAAATGCATTGAATATCATGTAGCTTGGTGAGGATGAGTGTTGAATGTCATGTAGTTTGGTAAGAATGAGTGTTGATGTCATATAGCTTAGTGAGGAAGAGTAAATGTCATATAGATTAGTGACGAAGAGTGTTGAATGACATGTAGCTTGGTGAGGAAAAGCATTGAATATCATGTAGCTTGGTGAGGATGAGTGTTGAATATCATGTAGTTTGGTAAGGAAGAGTAAATATCATATAGCTTAGTGAGGAAGAGTGTTGAATGTCATGTAGCTTGGTGAGGAAAAGCGTTGAATATCATGTAGCTTGGTGAGGATGAGTGTTGAATGTCATGTAGCTTGGTGAGGATGAGTGTTGAATGTCATGTAGTTTGGTAAGGAAGAGTAAATGTCATATAGCTTAGTGAGGAAGAGTGTTGAATGTCATGTAGCTTTGTGAGGAAAAGTGTTGAATATCATGTAGCTTGGTGAGGATGAGTGTTGAATGTCATGTAGCTTGGTGAGGATGAGTGTTGAATCTCATGTAGATTGGTAAGGAAGAGTAAATGTCATATAGCTTAGTGAGGAAGAGTGTTGAGTGTCATGTAGCTTGGTGAGGAAAAGCGTTGAATATCATGTAGCTTGGTGAGGATGAGTGTTGAATGTCATGTAGTTTGGTAAGGAAGAGTAAATGTCATATAGCTTAGTGAGGAAGAGTGTTGAATGTTATGTAGCTTGGTGAGGATGAGTGTTGAATGTCATGTAGTGTGGTAAGGAAGAGTAAATGTCATATAGCTTAGTGAGGAAGAGTGTTGAATGTCATGTAGTTGGTGAGGAAAAGCGTTGAATATCATGTAGCTTGGCGAGGATGAGTGTTGAATGTCATGTAGCTTGGTAAGGAAGAGTAAATGTCATATAGCTTAGTGAGGAAAAGTGTTGAATGCCATGTAGCTTGGTGAGGAAAAGCGCTGAATATCATGTAGCTTGGTGAGGATGAGTGTTGAATGTCATGTAGCTTGGTGAGGATGAGTGTTGAATGTCATGTAGTTTGGTAAGGAAGAGTAAATGTCATATAGCTTAGTGAGGAAGAGTGTTGAATGTCATGTAGCTTGGTGAGGAAAAGCGTTGAATATCATGTAGCTTGGTGAGGATGAGTGTTGAATGTCATGTAGCTTAGTGAGGATGAGTGTTGAATGTCATGTAGCATGGTGAAGAAGAATGTAAATGTCACATTGCTTAGTGAGGAAGATGGATGAATCAATAAGGGAATTTCTTGGAAGTTGCACTAGCACGAACTGATGTCGCATGTATCCATCTCTATCTTTTTACTGATTTTGTTTGTCTAGAGACTTTACTTTAATACACTTCAAAGGAATCACAAAACATATTTTTATTGTCTGTGGGAATGTAACCTTTTAGTTACAAAATGTTAAATACTTATTTTCAATGCATTAATTTTTTACCTTGAACAATGTACAGACCTACTAATTCAGAAACCATTATTTTTTCATTTGATGATCAATTGTTTTGGTGTTTATTTCCAACTTTGCTCCACAATCTAATACTTATAAAATCTTTGTTACTTAAAATTTATAAGTATTAACCAAATGAGAGTGTCTTTCAGAAATCTGGTGACTACAAGAAAACTAGTTTACTAAGAATAGACTGTGTAGGAGAAAAGAACAACTGTCAATCAAGACAGGTTGTCTACACATTTGGGAAAATCATGAAAAAGTAATAAAAGAAAGTTGTATCTATTGTATAGGTAGCAAACATTTTAACAAAGAAATTACTAATTCAAATCAAGAAATTCTCAATCCCAATTTCCATAATAATAAGTTGAATTAATGGTTTGATCACAAATGGGTTCCTATGAATGCATCAAGTTATGTTTGGGTGTGTGTGCAGGTTTTGACTTTGAGATTTTCTGAGGATGATCATAGCCAAACAAATTGGAAAATCTTGCAAACTTAATACTATTGAATTAGGAATTAATAAAATATTCAGTATTAATTCAACCATGAATATACCATCTTGACACTGTACGCCTAGCCCACCAAAAATACTCATCTTCACAGTCTTTGCCTGACAGAAATTAGGCAAATAGCCAATGTTTTTAATTTAGCACTCATTCACCACTCACCTGACTCCAGGTAGCTTGGTGAAGAAGGTTTTGTGATCTCCAAATATTCAGGTCTTCTGTTTGTATAAGTAGCAATATTATATCCAATGCCAGCTTGCTAGGCTTGTAGCTTACAGCAACTGGTATTACCCAGTGGCTTTCCGTCCATGTACTGATTAGGTTTATTTGTCTTAACTTCATTGATCAGATGAGACCCAGTGTTTCAATGTGACATAGCCATAGCCATAAATCTGCTTATTATTTTAAATTAAGAAAATATAATATATTCCTGTAGTTGAAATATCCTTTTATGTTGTAAATGTAAAGTAATCTAATTAATGCAGAATCCAGGTACATGTTATTTAATACAATCCACCATATATCACGTCACATCATGAGTTCCGTAACCCATTCAGATAGCACAAGCACCCCATGTACTATAGCAGTGGTGTGCTTAGAGCAAGATTGCCTGATAAAACTCAAACTTATCCAGGCTAGTTTTGCATTCAGAGTTTTTTTTCTCCTATACTCTTTGCCACCTCAAGGCAAGAGAACACAGTCAACCCTGCTATTTTGCTCAAAGCTGAGGAAAAGAGATGGATTCATACCTTTCCCAAGAGTATTTGTGTGGAAAGAGTATTTAACAAATTTGGCCAGGATTTGAACACAGCTCACTCGTTTCTCTTTCTGAGTCATTAACCATTACACCACTTGCAAGTAATCCAGTGATCCAACATATACCAGACATTTTAATAGACACAACTGTTCTTTGATACTACATGAACTCGAGCAAAGATTAAGAGTTCAGGAATTGAACTTAAATAAGTTCATTATTTATGCTGTTTAGACTGTTGTCCTCACTTAATTTCCATGTTTATGACATTTTGGCCATTAAACGCTCCAACCTTCTTCAGGTACTAAGAATTTTGAACTGAGCCCTTTATTTTGATAATTGGGGCATATCATTCTTATTCCATGTGCCATGCCACTTCTGGATGCCATGTAGTTATCTCCCTTTAACTCAACTCTCTAAGTTATTTGTTCACCACTGCTGGTATTGAACTCACAACTCTTTAGGTCAAGTTACTGAAACTAACCAATGCTTATATCCATTGGTCCATGTGTCCTTGATAAAATTAAATTTAAATAATTACAGACATTCAAGACTTCTTGAATATTCCTGAAGCTAACTTTCATTGGACAACCTGTCCTTTCAAAAGCTAAAATGGGCAAAAGTTATTTTGCTTTGAGACTATTTTTTTTTAATCAAGTTCACTACAAGCAAGGTATTAAGATGACTGAGACACAAATGGTTACAGGGTGTGGAAGAATTAGAAAAAGAAACACCATTAAAGAGTGAGTATAGAAGAAGAGTAATCAGTAGGACAGTAGATAATGATTGACATTGCATTTAAAGTTTTGGTGATTAAAATTGTCTGGAAAACATGGATCCAGAAGGGAGTTTCACATGCAAGAAGTGCAAGAGTAGAAACTGTTAGCAGAGAACTTACAGTTAGATCTAGCCAGCTCAAC
The DNA here is from genome assembly GCA_037127315.1 of Ascarosepion bandense. Lineage (NCBI taxonomy): Eukaryota > Metazoa > Mollusca > Cephalopoda > Sepiida > Sepiidae > Ascarosepion > Ascarosepion bandense. Next base: position 1,611,400 of record JBBBDQ010000382.1, read on the forward strand.
TGTGCATTGATAGGACTTGGTTGCCAGTCTAGTACTGCACTTGTATTCATAAAGTCCAGTTACCATAGTGAAGAGTTCATTTGAACAATTACAATGAAAGTATTTATAGAAAAGGCACAAAAAATTTTAACAAACAAAATTGAGACAAATGCTTTTTTTTTTCAATTTTCATTTTTATGCAGTCTTACACTAGCTGATTGGATTTTATTGCTAATACGGTCTGTTTATTTCTTCAGAAGAAAAACAACTTTAATGTCCTAAGCAGGGCGCTTGCTTTAATTTGGCTGCGTGTGCTACTCATTTCACTATTGATGTTCCAGGTCATTAGTTTCATGGCTTTACTTTGTTTAAACAAATAGATTATCAATTCCTATTTTGGTATGGAAACTGCAAAGGTCAAAACCATGGTAGTGTAACATGGTTGATCTTCCCCCACCTAAATATCTAAAAGCTTTACATGTTAAATCTTCATCTTTCTTCACACTTGTATTGAGCACTTCAAACTATCTCTTGAGAAAAAAAATTTAAAAATTACTTCATTTGTGTCAATTTTGCTTCTCTATAAAAATGAAAAATAACAAATTGCATTTTAGATACCTTTTTTTTTTTTATTACTGTTAAGACAAAAATGCCCCATAAGCAACAAAAAAAAGATATGTGCTGCATATGGGGAAGGTGCATTATCTGATAGAACTGTACAGAAGTGGTTTGCTAAGTTTAGAATTGAGGATTTTAGTTTTGTTGATGAAGAATGCTCAGGCAAACCCTCCCCTCACACCTCAGATGATGACCAAATCAAAACATTACTTGAGAAGAACCTGTATTACACAATGCAGTAATTGGCAGAAACAGTAAACATATCAAAATCCACCATCCATGAGTACTTAGTAAAGCTTTAGTACTCAAATCGCTACAATGCTTGGGTACCACATGATCTGAGTGAAAAGAATCTTTTGGATGACATTTTTATCTCTAATTTGCTGCATAAATGCAATGAAAATGCACCCATGTATTTTATGACGGGTTATAAGGAATGGATTGTTTACAACAATGTTCAGTGAAAATGATCCTGGGATAAATGACATGAGCCAATTTTGTTCTAAGAAAGTCATGATGTGCATTTGGTGGGTTTGGAAAGGAATCCTATACTACAAACTTCTTCCAAATAACCAGTCAGTTGATTCTGAAAAGTACTGCTTTTAACTAGATGAATTAAAGGCAGTCATTCAAGAAAAATGCCCAGAATCAGAGAAGAGGAAAGGTGTTGTTTTCATCAGGATAAAACATGACCTCACATTTCCTTTGGCAACTTGGGAAAAATTGTTGCCACTTGGCTGGGCTATGTTACTGCACCTGCCATATTCACCAGACATTGCTCCTTCATATTTTCATTTATTCAGGTCTTTGCAAAATAATCTCAAGGGTAAAAAAATGTAATTCTTTGGATAACATGAAAAACCATCTTAATGACTTCTCTGCCAAGAAACCACCAGAATTCTGGGAAGATGGAAACTTTAAGTTGAAGAAAAAATGGAGAAAGCTTGTGCAACAAAATAGTTCATATTTAGTTGAATAAATCTTTAATGGCATAATTTTTTTTGTGTTTTAATTTCCCTTAAAAATCAGCATGAACTTTCCAACTAACTTAATACTTTTTGTTTGCTGTCTTCCAGGGCATTTAAATATTTGATTTTAGCCTCATCAAATACTTCCTTATAGCTAGAGTTAATTGCCAATCTGTACTGCACAGATTTATGTAAGTGTTTACATATAATTGAGAGAATATTTGAATAACTACACATCTTGGGCTACTCAGTTCTTTAATATATGGTTTATATTTCATGATATTCAAGTCTATGTTGAGAAAAATTTATTATTTTTGCTTGAGTTATTTATCACATCAACATCCCTATAAAGCCTTGCGTTCTTGATATCAAATAGATCTTAGTTGCTATATTAAAAATTTCTTGACTATTTTACATGCCATTGCTGAATTATATGCCCTATTTTATATATATATAAATCCAGGTAAAGAGGACCCAAGGTTTTACAATTTTGAGTTCTCCGGCATTTACTTTTTTATAAAAAAGTGCTCAATACAATAAATATTATAGAGCATAATATAATCATATAATTAAATTTGTTATACAATTAAAATTAAAAATACATTGCAGCATGGAAATTTCTGTTTCAAGATTTCTATCTTGTCTTCAGGCAATGTTAGATGTTAGTTGTGAAAATGATTCACAATATATATATATAATGAAATACATACCGCTTACTTGTCTCCTATATTGCCTGAAGAGTCCGGTGTGGTTGAAACCTAGGTAGAAAGTAAGTGGTATGTATTTCATTCTATAACATATTGTGATAATATTTAGTACCAAGATTACTGTTTTACTAATGAAAAGTATTTTGGCAAGCAGGTTTCTTATTGTAAAGCACTCAATATTCGAGTGAAAAATAAAGTACTAAACAAAAAAAATGAAATAATGGGAAAAATGTAGAAATAGGAACAAATATCTACTTTACTACACAAATAAAAATAAATAACAATAAAACCAAATAAAAACAAGTCTACCACTTATATATAAATATACAAACACTCAGTCATGACCAAAAACAGAAAATAATATAACAACCACCAAATAGAAAAAATCACACATTAAACCCACAAGCACAAATACACACAAGAACACAAACACTTAGCCATAATTTAAATAAGAAATCCTTAAGCAATCAAATATACCAATACTGTAAGAAAAAGGTCAAGCCAGTGAAAACAGTTCAACCTAAATGACAAGAACAAATCAAATAAAAAAGCAACCAAGTAGACACTTATTCAATATGAAGCAATTAAGCAGACACTCATTAATGCATACATTAAAAAGCAATAAAAAGAAATTAAATACCTGCACAATGAAAATAAATAAAAAGAAAAAGAAAACCAACCAATCACAAATAAGACCACTCTCACAAAATATCAAATTTCACCGAGCTCTAAATACAGAAGAAAAAAAAAACAGAAGCACAACAGCAAAATAACCCAGCCCTGATGAGTGACAACATCATAACAGTGTCTTCACGAAACTTCAAAGTCAGCATGAACCTGCTCAGTTAAAGTGTAATTTTTTTGCATTAAACACACGCATATATATATAATGTGGCCAGAAAAAGTAACCACTCTTATGCTGTGGTGACACTAACAATTGACAATGAAATTTTTTTTGTTGGATACTTCATGACTTCAAGTCAAAATTTGTGTCAGTCATCAAACATTTGAAATCTGATCTGATTTTGTAGTAAAGAAAGAAATTGCAAGATGTTAAGATGTAGTCTGAGATCAAAATAAGCTTGTCCAATTAAGAAATAGAAAAATTATTTCTTTTTTTAACCCCTTATCTTTCTGGTGTCAGTTTAAACTAACAACTTCTTTTTTTATATATTTAAGCTAATATTACACATCCTGGAACTGAACTGAACATAAAATCTGATCACCAATTTTATGAGCAAGTAAAATTCTAAAATGAACAAATACTTCAAGAAATTATGCTTTGGTATTTTAGAAGGATCTCTCATTCAATACAGAACTGTTGTAATATTGCTTAACTTTCATAAGTATGCTATACTGTTGTATTTATATATGGTTGGCCACCCGTATCTGAGAAAGCCTGTTTACAAGGGCAGATAGCTAATCCCCATTGCAGACACTTGCTTAGGCACACTTATGTTTGTTCAACACCCTCAGAGCCCACTTGTGGTTCATACTATACTGAGTGGTTCTTAATTACAGTTTCTGTATTATTCAGTGTAAGCAAACTGTAATCTGAACGAGGCCGGATGCTCAAATCCCCAGTCATGATGACTTGTAACTTTAAGCTAGCATAACCATCAATGGCTCTTCAAAGAGAGCCGTCTAACCAGTTTCACTCACAAGGCTTGGTGATATGGTTTTCAGGCATTTTTGAAAGGTGGAGTATGCTGGGATCACCTTCTACAGACTGATAACATCAAGAAGTTACCTTCTTGACAAATCGACCATGGTGAAATTTGAACCTGGGTTTCATGATCAAAAAGCAAACATTCTACCCACTCAACCACACAGCCATATGCTATGCTGTTAATCCTACAACAAACAATCAACCTATATGTCCTGTATTAATGATTCATATCATTGACAAATTGTTAATAACAAAATGACCTTCCCCTATATTCCACCTATTTATCAACCTTTCTTGTTATTAAGTCTAGAACAATTAAGCTATCCTTTGTCACCTGATCGCTACAGATATTTTGTCACTTGATCACTATAGCTATTTGATTCAAATGTTTCAAATAGGAAATACCCTTCAGTTTACTTCAGTCACTGAGAAATAAATCAGTTCTGACAAAATTTCCTTATCTAAATAAAAAGCACAAGTTTTTCTTGCAGGTCAACAATCCTAGTCTTTACATATAGTCATTCAGATTTATTTAATTCTTTTCATTTTCTGTTGTTTAACTAAATCTACAAACAGCTATTCTTTAATAAACATGCCCTACAAATGCTATATAGATCCTTCAAACTGTTGCTCTTAAAAAGTCCTAAACCTGGGATTTAGGTTAAACAAATAGTGTTGTAACATTTAATAGTAGTTTTAGTTAATCATTCTATACACTGATTAGTTAATTAGTTTTAGTTAATCATTCTATACACTGATTAGTTAATTAGTTTTAGTTAATCATTCTATACACTGATTAGTTAATTAGTTTTAGTTAATCATTCTATACACTGATTAGTTAATTAGTTTTAGTTAATCATTCTATACACTGATTAGTTAATTAGTTTTAGTTAATCATTCTATACACTGATTAGTTAATTAGTTTTAGTTAATCATTCTATACACTGATTAGTTAATTAGTTTTAGTTAATCATTCTATACACTGATTCATTCAGATCTGTTCTCCCATCTTTATTCTATTTGGAACAATATATGAAAAATAAACAATATACTCTACAGTTTTTCCCAGGGTCAATTTTTTCTTCATTTTGATGCAAGTAAATTTTCTCTATTTTATCTTTTCACTATAAAATGATTTTGTATAATAAAAAATAGACAAAAAAAAAAATCACTTCTCTCTTTAAACCATATTCTCCTAGCATGAATTTTATTAATTTTGTATTTTTTGATCAATCAAATAATTTTATGATCCCTTCTCACATTTATTAAGACTCCTTTGTTTATTGTGTTTTGTTTTTTTGTTTTTTTTGTTTTTACCTTAAGTCATCATTTACAGACCAGGAAAAAAAGATAATGATCAGTAAAGAAAGGAAAAAAAAGTGTGTGGTCAGGATGTGTTAGAAATTAATACTTGTTCAATTTCATGACCCAGACAAAAAATGCTTCAAAACTTGTCTTGTCAGTCAGTCAGTTAATTGGCATACATTATACATTCTTGGGTGATCATGTCTCTTTTAAAACATGACTCTCTAGGCAGAAGATTTTACCGCAGTAGATTGCCATTGCTTTCTGCAGTAGACTGGTTGCTAATCAAAGCCATAGAACTCAATCTATACTATTATTCAACCCATAGCTGAAGGAAGAAGAGAAGGGCTAATATCTTTCCCGAGGGTATTTGTGCATAAGTAAATGAAACAATTTCAACTGGAATTCAAACTCAGCTCGCTGATTTCTCATTTGGTGCTGATATCCATTACAAAACAATACACATTTTTATATTCTATCACTGAGTTTAAAAGATTAAATCAGTTCATTTTTACAATACAGTTTCTAAAAATTAAATTTTTTTTTGTCAAAAACCATAAAAACATTTTGTAAAAAAAGAAACATATGATTTAGAGAACATCAAAATGAGTTTATTCAATATCACTCAACTAGAACAAGTTTCATGCTATTAAATAAAAAATGGAAAATGGTCTATTTGCCCAGAGTTATTTATAATAGCAAATAAAAATCCCAAATTCATACCATGGGCATGAAGACTTTGTTTTTATTCAGAGCACTTTGAAAGCATTCATTCATGTCTGTTGATAATCATTTATCAATTCTACTGATTATAAGGGGCACAAATACGTGACAAGATAACTCTAATAATGCAAACGTAAACAAAGTACAAACAATATTAAGTTTTTATCTTTTCTTTTTGATCGTGAGGCATGAAAACAAAAATAATTACTCTTATTTGTTGTTTTTTTTTTTACTCTTACATAATCCAGTGTTAAATAAACAAAGTATCTACCAGGGATCTGCAGACATGGAAGGCCATGATGGCCTATGTCCTGAAGGGACATGGCTCATAGAAGAAGATATGCTTGAATGATAAATTTAAAAGTAGATAAGAACAGATACTGAAATTTCATAATAAGATATAAAATATTCCATATCAGGTTCAGAGTTCTGCATAAACTGTCTGGAGTTTGCTTTGTTCTGCTTTTGTTCAAGCACTTTTGACCATCTCACTCATTATCAAAAACTGGGTGTTGCCTGTATGGTTGAGAAAATTCTGTTTGTGGAACTCCCTTCTGTTTGCTTGATTTCATGATTGCCACAATATCCAAAAGTGTAAATAAAATATCAATTTCCATTCTCTATCTCCTTGAATCCCATCCATCTCTTATCCTTTCTTCAACATCCTTTGTACCTTGTTTTTTTCTCTCAATGTAACCCCCTGCACATCAGTGGTGGTCCTGTCTTGTTTGGGGTGAAATGATTAAAAAAAAAATGCTTAATTCCCATTTCAGACATTTTGAACTGCAATGTTTTGAGTTACAGTTATCAACCATAGTTATATTCCTTTGTAGTTGAGTCAATGATCAGCTTTATTTTTGTGCATCTTAAGAATGAGAAAATTTTTATTATTGTGTATTATACGATGATATGGAAATAGCATTCATATTGCATAAACTTTCCTTAAGCTTTTTCTAAAATTACTTGACAGTTTCTGGTGGTTTTCTGTTTCCAAATATATTTCATAGTACGTGACAAGTAAAAAGATACTAAGTTACACAACTAACAGGAACCAATTATATTTTTTTATCTGGTCAATATAAAAAAAAACTTCCAAAATAAAATTTGACAGATAAAAGAACAATCCTCTTTCTCATTTGCATAATTAATATTAGATTTCATGAACTGCTAACCTTTAAACAAAATCAATTTCTGTATTTGACTTTGAAAGCTAGCTAAATAATAATAGTAATAATAATATATTTTAAGTAAGTTTTGTAAAATTCACCTGACAAGGTTTGTTTAATTTCTATTGTATTTTTTATTGTTCAAATCAGTCATTAATATTGTGGGTACCTACCTACCTACCTGTTTCAATGACTGCAATCAAGATCCTAGAGTTCACAAATCCAAACTGTATTTAATTATAACCTTGTGGGGGATAAGAAATTAAGAATTAAAAGCAACTTTCTTCTTCACTTTTACAAAAATTCACAATGACGTGTGAAATCCTAGTTTTGCTAAATGGAAAAAGGATTGACCATGTGCTTAAAGAAAAATCGAAACTGGACTTCATGAGTAGATGCTAAATTGATTTTCTGATCAATGGAAGCAATTTACAAGACTAAAAAAGACTTAGCAATCCAGTGTGAAAAATCTAAGTGACTATAAATGCTTCCATCAGTGTCAGACAGTCAGATGGGAGCAGCGAGATGACACACTAAAATGCAACAGGAGAAACTTCAACCATGACCTGGACATAAGGTTGCATCACACATCGTTCTCTTTCTCCTTCTTTCTCATGTGCTGATTACTTTTACTTCTTCTTCTCCATTCAAAGACATTCTTACCAAACACTCATACCTACATGCATACATAAACTCTTTTATCCTTTCTATCAATAAATTTCTATTTTAACATTCAAAATGTATTTTCTTATTCTTCCACACTTCCACACAAATCTACACATTCGAACCTGCCAACAACCAACCTTCTGATAATTCTGGATAAAACTTGTAAGTTGTAAGGAGTTTAGTTATGTATGACACAAGGCCGAACTAATAAACATTAACCATCTCCCTATAGCTACAACCTCTATAATCTTTTCTATCATGCACCTCTGCATATAGTTTTGAATTCAGATTTGTCCTAGACTGGTTGATAACTATGGCTAAAGAACCCAGATTGACCTACCTTTTAATCCATATCTGGGAGAAGAAAAAATGGATTCAGCCCTTTTCCAAGGATATTTATGTGGAAAGTGAATATAACAAATTTAAACAGAATTCAAACTTGGCTGGCCAATTTCACATTTTGAGCCACATCCAAATTGTGGATAAACTCCCCATTGTTCAATGTTTTTGTTTAAATACTTTATACTATCTCTATCATTATCAATAACTAAATCTTGTGAGTATGTTAGACATTAATTTTACTACTTGAATAACGCATGAATGGAAAAAGTCGCAGTCCTCTTTCTTTGAGCCCCTTAGTGAAGAAATCTGTAGAATGTAAAATACATTGTTGACTAAGTTGGTTGAGAACCTAAAAGAGAGAGTAACACACAACCTATTAATTTATACAGTGTTTACTGATATCATTACTTTTTGGAGGGTATCTTAAAAATGGTTTTTGTTTACATCAGTAGTATAGAAATTCAAGGGAAATAATTGTGATCAAAATATTAAGGTTCCATTATTATTAAACTAGCAGTATAGCCCGGCGTTGCTCGGGTACAATGAAAGCTTTAAAACTAATCCATGGTCTTGGAGCTCAGACTCTGCCTAAAGAATATTTGTGTGAAGTTTGCTGAGACTCGGATAAAAATTATGGATTTGTATAAAGGACATACAGACAGATAAACAGACACACACACAAACATCTTGCTTTATATATATATATATATATATATATATATATATATATATATATTATCGATTTTCTGCACTATTGTAAGAACTGCAACCTTGAAACTTCTGAATATCGTTTCTTATGTCTTTGTCTATGAGTGTATTAAATTTGATTAAAATCGGACCACTCCTTCTATAACCCGATTTTTTCAATTATCGATATTTATCAGGGGTACCTCAACACAAAACCTAGCTAAGAATACTCACAGATGCTTATAGTATAACTGTGTAAACTTTCAAGAAAATCGGTCCAGCCGTTTCGGAGTCTATAGGTAGCGACACACACGCACGCACGCACGCACACACACACACGCACACACACACAGTTCCATTTATAAATAAGTTTAGATTATATTTCTGCTGAGGAATTATAATTATCAAAGACTGATTTAATTGAACTGGCATCACCATCTTATTTGTTATAGTCACAATATTTTTACCTTTTTACTCTTCAGTCTTCTTTATTTGATCCAGTATATTCTGATTCTGCTGTTCGTGTTAGGGGAGATAACTCATATTAGATAACTTCTTGTGACACCACTTCTACTCATTTTTTTAATCCAGTGGATATCAATTTCACTGCTTGACCTAAGAATGGGACTCACAACTCCCAGATAAATTGTGTATACTTAACTCACATTTATATTCACTAAACAAGTGGAATAATAAAGAGTAACATTTTGAATAAAGCAAGTGAAAGAATCAACAAATATTCTAGGATCTGATAACCTTCTCAGTAGGCCCAGCATAGAACTGAAAGTTATATGGGAATCTTTGATTAAAAAATAACAGTCATTCAGCTTAATGGATGCTAAGAATACCACAGATAGAACATACGAACTACAAGAAAGTTTTAAAGAAAAAGGGGACAAAAAGAATACTTGTACTTAGAATCAGAAAGAGACAGTTGAAATTTAAGACACATAATGAAGAAAGAAGGCTTAGAAAATTTGTCACTCACAAGGCCAAATGGGCAGAGAAAAATAATGAGTAACCTATGTAACATAGTTGTGCAAATGGATAGCAAAATAGAAAGTAGAAGAGATAGTAAAACATTGCTAAAAGCTGCAAAGGATAGGAAGTTGTGGAGAGTCATGATTTCTGATATTGAAGGCAAGTGGGACATTGGGAAAAATTGAGTAACCTACCTAACAAGTTTGTGCAAATATTGGATAAAAGAGCAGGGACTGGGAGGTATAGTAAAAAGACAAACATTACTAAGAGCTACAATTGATAGAAAGTTGTGGAGAGTCATGATAGCCTAAATTTTGAAGGTCTTGACCTTAGGGTTGGATTTCAAGACCTTGTATCTGTTCTTTCCCTCTCAGTTGTGTTTCTGTCTTTGTGCAATTAAAGGAAAGTGTTTGAGAAATCCCAGGTCCTTGGAATTCTAACCCTACACTAACACCTTCTTCACTGCAATAAAGAAGGAGGGTTATTTTTTTTATAATCTTTTCACCCCAAGCAAGGCAATACTGGTTCTCAGGAGGTTACAGTGAGAGGGCAGGGAAGAGAAAAGAAAAAAAATGTACAAGGGATGTGAAAGAAAAGATAAGAGAAAGATGGGAGTCAAGGAGAAAGAAGATAGTAATTGACATTGTACTTAAACTTTTAGAGATTGTATTAGAAACAGATGAGAGGAAATGGCCTTGTCTATATTATCTGAAATACTGTCTAGCACAGAACAGTCAAAAGAGGAAGGGGAGTGGTAGAGAAAGAAAAGGGAGCTGAATTTAGTAGAGAGAGACGGATAAACATGTAAGACTGGTCTGAAGATTCAAGAGAAATCAACCTAGCCAGAGGGAGATATTCGCTGATGTAAACACCCAGGCCATGTATATGGACATTAGATTTATTCCTAAAGAGAAGAAGGTAACCAGGGATTGAAAAATCAGAGGAGTCTGATTGAAGGCTCAAGGTTGGTTTCACAGAGAGCTAGGATGTCTGGAGAACTTTTGTGGAGGAAGAATTCCACACTGCAAAAGTTGGTACATATACCATGGATGTTTGAGAAAGAAATGTTGAGGGGTTTAGGTAATTTTTCATTGGCTGGTTTAGCTTTGTGTCTTTGGTTGTGAATTTTCATGTTTTGGGGTTATTTTGTAAGAAGAGGCATCGAGTAGTGGTAGCAGATGGCCATCAGCTGGAATATGTGTAGGAAGGAAACTGGTGCAGACTGCAGCATAGTGTGGATCAGGGTTGCCCACTGGAAGCGATGACAGGATACACATCCATGCATGTCATGGCACGACAAGAACCCAGATATTATGTAAGTGTTGATTAGAGCAGCCTCTTTAGATGCTACACAAGTGTTTGGGCTCCTAACTATCAGTTGGAGAAAAAGCAACCAAAAATCTTCCAACCTGGTACCCTCAGTATGAAGAGATATTACCACTAACCACACATACTGCAAAATACTCTTAAAAGCAACAATACTAAGGCCTGAGGATAGAAAAAGAACCAGGGAATCCCTTCTTAACAGAAAACAAGGGATGAGCCTCTACTCCTGTTCAAAAAAAGAGGGTGGAAGATGTGATAGGAGGGCTTGTATATTCTAATTGAAAATAAAAAAATAGATAAATAAAATAATAAAATAAAATAAAAAATAATGAAAACAAATTTACTAAGTTTTAACTAAGTCAGAAGATCAGTTACTTATTCAGTAAAGAATTTAGATTGGTAGAGAAGTAACTAAGGAAACTAAAACTAGTTCAGCATTAGAGATTACCAGTAAGGTGAAGATGTTCCATTTTGACACAATTCCAACCTGAGAAAGGTCATGAGGATGGGACAATTCTTTCCTTGGCATAAATGTAGGCATATGGGCATCCATATTAAAAACAATGTTGTGTTATAAACTGCCACAATAGCAAAGCAAGTGAATACAAGATCAAAGTGTTGTATCTGTTCCTCTCCTTTGACGTTCTCATCTTTGAACAGGATACACTACTCTGTCCTTGTCTTCAGACGAGATGCAACAAAAAAAAAAACGAACCTGACCATGGTTATTCCAAGGCAGTAACAGTTATAATCTTTGGAATTTAAAAAGAGAACTGAACTGTTACATGATATCTGTCATACTGTATGGCAGCAAATATGGAATAATTTCCTCAAAGATGAAGAATTGAAAAAGCAGAAGGATACCACGGACAAAGTTTCAGAAAAAAATGAAAACAAAAAGGAAACTTATACTTAATATCAGGAAGAGTCAGTTGAAATTTCTGGGGTATAGAATGAGAAATGAAGGCTTGGAAAATCTGATACTCAAAGGGAAAGAGGAAAACAGCACAAAACATACTTGATGGGCTTGAGTAAATGGATGGTAGAACAGAGTTTAGAAGAAATAGCAAAAAGACAAAATTTATTAAGAGCTACAATGGTCAGGAAGTTGTGGGGGCCATGATTGCCTTTGTTCTGAGGGGACACAGCACATAAAGAAGATATCCATTTTAGTAGAATCAATGTGACGTAACCAGAATCAAAGAATTAGTGGAACATTTAAGAAAAGATTTAATTGAATTGTCTTATACTTTGATTGTTTGCAATTTTAGCTTAAAAAAAATCTGAAGAAAAAGATTGCAAAATAGTCAGAAAGGTAAGGTAACAGAAAATAAGTCTAAAATGCCTAATGGTTCGCACTACCAATTTGTGAGTGTAGTGAATTCAGTTCTCACTAAATGCGCTTTTACTATGCTTTTGTATCAGACCAAGCTAAAATTAATAATCAACTATATCAATCATCATGCCATGGTGTAATGGTTAACAGACTGTTTTGAATTAGAATTCACACAAATCTTAGTGAACACTGATGAGAATGGCTTCAAAAAATAACCACAGAAAAATTGCAGTAGGAAACTCATCATCATTTTTTTTTTTTTTTGATTACAGATTAACTCTAAGATCCAAGAAGTATTAAAGAAATGTAAAACTCCCAAATCAGTTGATGTAAGTCTGGACTTGAAACCCAGTGGGCCAAATTGGATTAATCCATGGAAGGTAGGCGACAGATCTACTTGGCAAAGGAATATGTTAAAGAGAAGGACTGAAGACCTACAAGTTGGATGATTATCCTGATGAATTGTATGGATTTTCATTGTCACTGGAGACTACCTTTTGACTTTTTTTCTCATATAAATCATTTGTGTTATATGAATGGAAAGCCCAAAAATAAAATATAACCTTGAAAGTTCAGCTATGCATAAAAAAGACTTTATAGAAATGATACGTGCCAAACAGGTAAAAATGTTTTTCATTTACTTTTTTATGCCCAGTTGTTTCTTAAATTTTTTTCACTTTTACAGTTTTGACAAAATTAAAGTTATTCAAAATTTTGCATGGGATTTTTTCTTTTATTTTTTGAGCACTCTGGAAGAATGGTAGACTTTGAAAAAACAGTAGCTACTCTGGCATGTACGCATCGCTCATTCAGTAATGGATTAGAGCACTCTGGCTATTGGGTGGGTATAATGACAATATACATGCTAAAAAGTCTGCCTTCTTCTACCGAATGCCCATAGCCCAGAGGTAGAATTACCGACTGACGCCAATTCGGTCGGGTTTCAATCCTGGGTTAAAAGCAATCGGAGTCTAACCGTGCTGATGAGCTGTGATACAGTGAAACAGATCTGCCTGCGGATGACTGTGTGTGTGTGTGTGTAAAAAGTGTATGTATATAATTATGAATATATATATGCAATTTGTTGTATATATTATTTATATATTATATATGCATGGTAATTATTTGAAAGCACTCAATATAAGTGATAGAGCTGACATATTCATATAGATAGGTGTGAGTTTGTGACCCTGGATTTCATGCTCTTGTGATCTTGTGATCACAAGAGTGTGAAACCCAGGGTCACAAACACGCACCTAGCTATATGAATATATATATATATTTAATATATATATATATTTTTTGTGTTTAGTGTCTCCCTTTATGGTCACGTGGGTTGTCTTTATTTCCTCCTTATATGTCGTTTTTTTGTTTCCTCGTTAACCAGCTTTTCCTGACAACCCATTTAGGTGAAACCTAGGTAGGTCCATCTGGCTAAATAGGTGTTTATTTATTTATGTATATATATATATATTTTTTTCTAAACATATACTGTTAAATATAAGAGACAATGAATGTCTATTATGTTTAATCATGAGCTGTTCTAAACATCATATTTTTAGAATGGCTCATGATAAAACATAATAGCATAATAGACATTCATTGTCTCTTATATTTAACAGTATATGTTTAGAAAATTATCTGCTGCCTCAATACACTAAATATATATATATATATATATATATATATATTTCACCCCAAGCAATGCAATAAATTCACTAAGAAGCAAGGGAGTGTTAGAGAATATGAAACAAACAAAATATTATCAAGCTGAGAGGACAATAAAAGAACATGAAGTAAGAAAATAGAAGATAACGACTGACATTGCTTTAAAATTTTTAAAGATCAAAGTTGAGTGGAAAATAAGAAAGTGAAAGAGAGTTCCAGCAGCAAGAATGGCAAGAGAAGAAACTGTTAGCATAGAACTTAATCTTACATCTCGCCATTTCATCTGAAAAATGATGAGACCTTGCCACTAATTTAGTACGGTACTTAAATTCATAAAGTCTTGGTACCAAAGAAGAAAACTCATCAGAACAATTGTCATGAAAATATTTGTAGAAAAGGCATCAGGAAGCTATGTTACGGCAGTGCGAAAGTGACTGAAACCAAGATGTGAGGTTGGGACCAATGACATGGAAGATTCTTCTTTGGATTTATAAGATAGTTGGGAAACCTTGCAATACATTGATAATTTTCAATGGCAAATTCAAGTGAAGTTTGCAGAATAATGCTTTATTTACCAAATAAATTTCAAGTAAGATGCTATAATTGATGGTGGAAATACATTTTTGTTATTTTTTAAATTATTACTTTTTTTCCCACCCTGTACAAAGCCCAAGAACCATACAAGCTAGATGACTACTGTGTGGTGTAGGATGAGCCTAAGAAAAAGAAAGAAGTACAGTTCATGAGTCTATGTAGAAATTTTTATCAACATTTTCTGTTGAGAATCAGTGTGTAATATCTTTTTATTTGTAAAAATGTTATATATACATATACATATATATATATATATCAATTTATCTTTATATCATATCTATATATATATATACACATATATATATATCATTTTTACAAATAAAAAGATATTACACACTGATTCTCGACAGAAAATGTTGTATATATATATATATATATATATATATATATATATATATATATATATAGGAGAGAATGGCAATCCATGAAGACAGAGAGGATAATCCAAAACATTTTATCTAATTAATATAAATTATCAATTATATAAAAATAGAGAGCTCAATGGATATTATCCAGAGCAAATATATTGAGAAGAAAACTCAGCACATAATTAAATGGTTATAAATCCAGAATTTATTACAGCAATGTAAAGAAAAATTTGTACAATTACCTCGTACAGATTGAATTCCTTACTCTGTATTGTATTATTTGTGTGATTTGGTGTATCTATTCTCAATTTATTTCTGGTTTAAAAATCCCTCTGCTATAAACAATTGTTTTCAAAATATTGTGAGAGAAATTAACATTTGTTTATTCATCAATGATCTAAACAAGACAATTGTAAGATTTTTTCTTTACATTGCTGAAATAAATTCTGGATTTATAACTGTTTAATTATGTGTTGAGTTTTCTTCTCAGTGTGTGTGTGTGTGTGTGTGTGTGTGTGATTGAGTGGTTAGAATTTTCACTTTCTGACTATGAAGTGAAGGTTCAAATCTCCCCATGGTTGATTTGGCAGGAAGGTGACTTCTTGAATCCTATCAGTCTGGAAGAGTTGATCCCAGTTTGTGGCACCATGCCTTTAAATGAATGGTCCTCTTTGCTTCTACTGCTGTCGTTAATTGTAGTGAGTATGTGTGTGTGTGTGTACCTGTAAATGGGTTAGTTCATGTGTGTGTGTGTGTGTGTGTGTGTGTGTTTGTTTATGGTTTATATAAGTGTGAGTGGTAGTAGGATATGGCTTTTTCACCTCTTTTTTAAAGTGATAGCTGATGATATATCTGTCTGCTTTAATTTATGGTGACAGAGTTTGGCATTTTCGCATCTCTGTCAGAATGATAGTAGGTGCTGTTTTATAACCTGATTTTATGTCTATCTGCTTTAATTGGAGGAGTGTTTATTGCTACATTTTTTCCTTCTTGTGTGTGTGCGTGTATGTGTATGTGAGTGTGTTATGTGTGTGTTTATGTGCATATACTTCTTGTATTTTTTCTTTCACTTCTGTGATCATTTTATATATACATATATCTCCATATCTTTTTCTTGTATCATGTGTGTGTGTGTGCATATAGATATGTGTGTGTGTGTGTGTGTGTGTGTGTGTGTGTGTGTGTGTGTGTGTGTGTTCCAGTGTATAGTATGTTGGAGTGTGTGCACACACATACTCACTACAATTAATGACAGCAATAGCAGCAAAAGAGGACCATTCATTTAATGGCCTGGTCCAACAGCGGACGGACATGAAATCAAGCTCTCCTATCATTCTGATAATGAGATTCTGATCTTGAAATATTAATGAATAATAAACAGGTAATACTCAACACCTTCTTTACCTTCCTTTATTATACTAAATGCATTTAATAGCCTTCAAATACCTACCCATACACCTTATATACACAAAATTACAAAACTCTCCTATAGTAATAATCAGCTTTAAAAACCAAAGTAAAATATTAAACAAAAGAAAGTAGATGATAGAAAAATGTAAACATGCAAGCAAATATCTACTTTGCTACACAACAATAAATAAAAGCAAAACATACAAATAAAAATATAAATATAAATACACAAACACTCAATCACAACAAAAATAGAAAATAATATAACAACCACCAAATAAGAAAAAATCACGTATAAAACCCACAAATACAAATACACACATGAACACAAACAACGAACCATAACCTAAAAAAGAAAACCCTTAAGTAGTCCAATATACCAACAAGGTAAAGAAAAGATCAAGCTAATAAAAAAGTCAATACACCAAAAAGAGGTCAACCTAAATAACAAGAAGAAACCAACTAAAAAAGTAATAAAGCAGACACCTATTTTATATCAATCAAATGAACAACCACTCACATGTACATTAAAAAGCAATAAAAACACATTAAAAAGAAATCAAACACTTGCACAATAAAAATAAATAAAAAGAAAACCAACCAATTGCAAATAAGACCACTCCCACAAAATATCAAATCACACCAAGCTCCATATAAATCAAAAAAAAAAAAAAGGACACAACAGCAAAAAACACTGCCTCGATAAGTAAAGACATCATAACGGTGTCCTCACAAAACTTCAAATTTAGCATGAACCTTCTTAGTTAAAGCAACAAATTCTTTGCATTAAATATACATATATATATATATATGTACATATATATATTCTTGTCCTATAAATATACCAAATTTTAAACAAATATAGATTTAAAACATTTATATTTCTTTTATATTTCTCTACTGATCACAGGATGTTCATTGTGTTGCAATAGATATTGGCTTGAAACAAGAAATCAGAGAGTCAAGTTCAAATTCCAGTTGAATTTTTTGTATTCACTTACATACAAATATCCTTGGGAAATGTATTAATCCATAGCTTCTCCATCCAGGTATGGGTTAGATAGCAGGACAGATGGGGTTTTATAGCCTTGGTTGGCAACCAGTCTACTGTAGAAAGTAATTGCAACTTACCATGGGAAAATCTTCTACCCAGCCAGTCATGTCTATTTTGAGACATAATAAGCATGTATCATGTATGGTACTTAACTGACTGATTCATCACTACTTAGAGTTTGCATTCATCTTTGCAGAAGAAACCCTACTTTGATCAAAAATGCTTTTAATCAACTTGACTATGATGGATGTTATTGATTAAGCAAGGCTGTATACTGCTTTTAATCACATCCATCTCATCCAGATTCCAAAATGTTTATGCTAAAACAAATAACTATGTAAGCAAAACAATTTCCAAAGAAGCAAGGGAATTTTTTTATTCATTTGAAATATTTTTGTTGTGTCCATAAAAAAATACATAGATAAAAAGTTAATTATACTGTCACAGTGTCATGTTTATAAAAAAATAAATAAAAAATTGATTATAGCGCCAAAAATAATTATAATAAAATAATTTTAACTTTTATAATTATCATTAATTTGCTCTTGCAAATTGATCCTATTTTTATCCGCTACATGCACAAATGTGACATTTTCACTATTGAACAAGCAGTTCACACAGATAGGTCATTAACATGTCCATCACTGAAAATTCCATCTCCTTTTCTCTTTTAGCACTCAACAAAATTTGAGATAAGAAAACTTTCTATTCTCCTATTCACAGCATATGGGAATACATTTTTCTCAAGATTATCTTCACCATAACTTTCTAAACTTCCATTATCCAGGCATGAAATCAACATTTACTGACTGACATGACAGCTCATTCTGTGCTTTTACTTTTCAATAAAGTGAGTCCTTGTTTTGCTCGTTATACTTCCTAATTATATGCCTTGAAATTGAAATGGCCTAAAATTCAATCGATCATAAAAATAAAATGAAAAGGTGTAGTATTACAAATAAATCTACTTTAATCCAACTTTGGGAGTTAGTGGCAGAAAAATGTGAGGCCAGTCGAAAACACACAGTAATTGATTCATTAAAATATAAAATAAAATAAACAGAACAGTTTGATTTATATGCTAAATGATTTTATTTTCTCAATAATTTAGGTGTTCAATTATCTGAACATATTTTTTCAACATCTGTCCCAATGTGTTTGGATAATTTTATTCCAGAATAAGACATTACCAATAAATCTGCAATAAGAACTTATTGTCTATAATTTCAGTAGTTTTTATGTGAGTAAAAAAATAAAATTTTAATTTTTTGTTATGACCAAAGGGCCATAGAAAGATAACATGGACTCAGATATAAGGTTGAATAGTATATTCTCAGAAAGGAAAACGTAGTACAAAGGTAAACGTGGACTGGAGAGTACTTCCTCTCACAGCATCCTGACTCACTCATTCACTCACTTTGTGGCTACTACTCAGTGACAGTATTTAGTCACCTCCCCACTTAAGGCAAAATGTGACACAAGGTCTTTTTAATGTGGGTCTTCCAGGCCATATAGCCCAGCCAAAAATATTTGTCTATCTTTCCCCAGTCATGATTCTACCCTTCAGCGGAACCACAACTGAGTTAGTGCTCTCTGCCTTCGGGCAGAGAGCACTCTCCACCTGAAGGCAAAGAGCTGACAGTGTCAATAGTAGCAGAGACAAGTCTACTGCTCAGTGACTCCTCACTCAGAGTTGGTAGCCATATTATAAAGGTGTGGAAAGGTCCATTTGTAGGTAGGTTCCCACAATACTTTTATAATCCATTCTTTCATTTATAAATATAATAATGAAGGGAAGAATCCAGGGACTGACTAAGAAGGGGTGATGCGAGAGCTGTGAAAACTTGAATGAATTAATTTCAACTCTTATTAATAACTGCATTATTTCTTTCCAGGTAAACCGACATCTGACTGTTCAAAATTTCATGGGTCTACCATCACTCCTTCATAGTCAGCCTATGAACTTTTCAGCCCACCTCATATCTATAATTAATGGTTCATACTTATTTCCTTTTTTTTTATCTTTTATAGTTTTTTTTTCTTTTTTACAGCATTCAACTTTACATCGGATAGTTTATCAGGATATAAAATGCAAGTTCAGATCTGGGCCTGAGTGGCTTACATAAAAACATTTGCAGTATGTAACAACATGAATGGTGTCATAAAGGGCAACAATAAAGTATAGAAAAGCTTGTAAACAAAATGAATAGTGAAAATAATTCACCTAAGAAATTCAGAGAAGACTAATATTACTTACTACGACTAATACTGTTATGTAGTAAACAAACTATATAGTAAATTTTTTATGACATACCAACTCTTGGGTTATTTATGGTTGAAATCTGTCTTTTGCTATATTTGACCCAAGTCAATTTAAATTTGAGTTTATTAGTAAAGATTGGTCAGGTTTATACTTGAATATTAGTATATATTGGTCGCATTTATACTTGAAAATATTGGTTGAATTTAAGCATGAGTTTCAAGGAAAATATTGGTTACCTTTATACATAAGCCTATATGAAGATATTTGACACATTTAAACTTGAGTTTATATGAAAACATTTGACACATTTATACTTGAGTTTATAGAAAAATATTAGTCACCTTTATACTTGAGTCTGGAAGAAAACATTGGTTACATTTATACGAGTCTATAGAAAAACATTATTCACATTAATAAGTGAGTGTGTAGGAAAACATTAGTTACATTTATACTTGAGTCTATAGAAAACATGGGTTGAATTAATACTTGAGTCTATAGGAAAACATTGGCTATCTTTATACTTCAATCTATAGGAAATAATAAGTCCTATTTGAGTATAAAGGAAAATTTTGGTCACATTTATATTTGAAGCTATAGCAAAATATTGGTTTCAATTATACTTGAATCTATAAGAAAACAATGTGTTTATACTCGAGTCTATAGGAAAGCATTGGCTGAGTTTATACTTGAAATTATAAAAAAACTTTGGTTATGTTTATACTTGAGTCTATTGGAAATCATGGGTTGCATTTATGCTTAAGTTTATAGGAAGACATTGGTCATGTCACATTTATTTTCGAGACTGCCAGCATCCACCCAGAAGGTTGGGAGCCTTATCACCCTTTAGGGAAGGTAGTCAATATATTCTTGGCCCTACCAATAATTAGATGAAGAAGATTTTGCTTTGTAACTTCAGAGTTGATTCTGTTTTGTCAGTTGATTTCTGTGGCTAAATTGGTAATATCTGTGTTATATTTGCTTCAAGTAAATAGAATGCAACTTCAAGTATCAATAAAAGTTTCGTTTTTAGTTCTGATATTGCTTGCTTAAAAACAACTGCAGAATGTGCTGAACTTTGTGCTGTGATTAACAGTAAAAATAAAATTAAGAAAAATCTAATAAAAAATGAACAGGGAAAATATTTTATCTAAAAATTAAAACAATGGCAATAACAAATTTCTTCAACATTTAACCTTTAAGTATTCAGTTAATTTAATTTTTGAAGCAAAAGTGTTTGTCCTGCAACAACAGTTGACTCAAGTTACCAAATGATAGTGCTTTAAAATTTTATGGTCATCATACTTGCTATAGTAGCATTGAAAACAACTTTCACTGAAATTGAGAACTAGGCCAATACAATTAGGGGGGAGGTGGGCACCGTGTATGGTGGAATGGGAAATAATACTTGCAAATAATGTAGAGTGCAAAATGTTAAAAAATGTTTTTTCAAATTCTTCATGAAAATTTCTTTTTAATAATGGTGGTTTTCTAAATTATTCTCATCATTTTACAGTTGAATTGGCTTGATATAACCGTAAGTTCTATGCTAACAGTTTCTTCTATTGCATTTCTCACTTGTGGAACTCTCATTCAGCTTCTTGTTTTCCTGTCAACTTGCATTGTCAATATTTTTTTGTCTTCTTAATTTTTGTTCTTTTATTGTCCTCTCTCCTTAATAGTATATTTTTCTCATATTCTCTAATACTCTTGTGTTTTAGTGGCTTTATTTCCTTGCTTGGGGTGAAATGATTTTTAAAATATTACACTTCTATAATGGAGTGCTGAAAAGTTCTCATTCTGACCAAGAAGAGATTAAAAAATCAGATTTTGGGAAAATAAGCCAGGCTGAGAACTTTTCAGCATGTGTTTGTAAATCTTTTAAACAGGATTTTGAAACCACAACTATCACACTGATATAATAAACAGTCAAAACTAAGTTATAATGCTTGATGTTAATGTTGATAGTAATTTCTTTTATGTGCCATGTCCTTTCAGGACGTAGGCGATCATGGCTTTCCATATCTCCCTATCCCTGGTGGCTTTTAGCACACTTTCTTCTGTTGCAACATGCAACCCTCGTTCCGTCATCCACCTGATCAGTTAGTAACAGGTTCTCCAATCCCTCCTTCCTCATTGCATATCCCAGGAACTTTAGTTGTCTCTTCCTGATGCTCAGTATTAATTTCCTTTTCGTCTCCATCCTTTCCAAAACCTCATCATTGCTCACATGCTCAGTCCATGATATCCGCAGCATCCTTCTGTAGAACCACATTTCAGCTGCTTCAAGTTTTTCCTTCATCTTTGAAGACATTGTCCAACATTCACTGCCATATTGAAGAACTGACATCACATAGCAATCCAGTACTTTCCTCTTTGTTTCTTGTGAAATTGTCCTGTTTCTTAATACTTTAATCAAATTATGGAATGCTTCTTTCAAGGACAATAAAATGTCTTTTCAGTGAAAAAGGGGAATTAATTTAAGGAATTTGGAAAACTTAAGACCACTGATGACATTCTTAAAAAAATACTTTTATGACATCATCTTCAAGAATTGCTGATTCCCAAAATCATTAACAACTCACTTTCAGCTATTTGTCTATACTTCTGAGATGAGGTAGTATTTACATTATTTACATTATTTGAACTGTTGTCCTCATCTTTGCTGCCATGTTTACGATGTTTCGACTATCATACACTCTGGCCTTCTTCAGGTGATAGGAATTTTGAATCATTCCATGTAGCTGTAGAAAGAAATATAAACATGCCACCCTCTTAAGGTAAGGCTACAAGAACATCTCAAGGCCATAATGTGAGGGGAGATAGAAAAATCAGGCATAGCTGACCCCATATGGAGAAAGAAAGGGGGTCACTGCCCCCATGGGATGAAATTGAAATAATTAGAGATAGAGGATACCACTGGAAACTATGTAAATTTGAGGAATCAGTACATATGCTAGGCTACAAAATCACCTAAGCCGACCAAGCATAGAAATGAATACAAGAACCAGTAATATGGAGTGCTAGAGAAAACCATTAGCATCAAAGAATGCAATATGAGCTCTGGTAAAAATTGCTACAGAAAATCATTAGCATCAAAAGGTTACAATATGATTTTTAATAAAAAATGGTTACTGAGACATTAGGTTTCTAAGTCCCAGAAATTTGAATGCTGTTGTCCTCAAGGACATATGGACCAGTGGATATAGATGTTGGTTAGTTCCAGTGACTTGAACGAAAGAGTTCTGAGTTCAATACCAGGCTACAGCAGTGGTGAACAAATAACTTAAAAGAGTTAAGTTAAAGGGAGATAACTCATAGCTACCAGAAGTGAAATGAGAATATACCCCAATTACCACAAAGGAGGAGCATATAATGGCCAAAATACAGTAAAGATGAGGACAAAAGTCTGAATAATGTAAATAGAGACACTATTTACTTGATAATGTTTTAAGATATTCAAAATGTTTGAATATAAAACCTTTGCAATCAGAGAAGATCTTACTGAATGAACTAAAACTCTCTCATAGAGTTATTCGGGTAGTGCCATTGAGTGAGCTTGTGTACTATGTGACTGTTGCATTTCTGAGGACCAAGTGAGTAGAGGCTTTACATTTGTGTAGGATATAGGCAAAAACATTGCATCACCCATGTCTTTCAGTTCCTAAAAACTAAAAATTCCATTAATAATATGCTGCAGAACATGACCAGATAGTTTTGAAAAGAGTAAGAGACTCTGAAATAAGGTTCCAAGTATTTGAGAGGATATCACTGCTTGATTCTTTCTGAACATACATAGCAGACTATGGATGCAATGAAAATGAATGCAACAAAGCAGCTGATGGTAATCCCAAAAGAAAAAGATATTGCAGACTGTTTTCAAAAGTGAACCTGATGCTAGGATGAGTGTGAGAAGTCTGAAGTGAAATACTTTTTTTCATGTCTTGCATGGTATCCAACTTGTTCAGAAATGTCTAAAGTATCATCAATATACAACTTTTTTTGCAGATCAATGATTAAAAATAAATTCAAGTGAATGAATCTGGCACTTTGGTGCCATATATGATAGATGCTTAAGCGATCATGTCTGACTGGGCAGAAAATTTTCCTGCAGTAGGTTGCCATTACTTTCTGTGGTAGACTGGTTGCCAATCAAGGCTATAGAATACAATCTGCCCTGCTATTCAACCCATAGCTGGAAAGAAGAGATGGATTAATACCTTTCCTAAAGGTATTTGCACGTAAGTGAATGCAATAAATTCAACTGGAATTTGAACTTTGCTTTCTGATTTCTCATTGATATTCACTGCATTACAACTACAGAATTATGAATAAAGAACTTTACTACATAAAAAAAAACTCACTTGAAGACTTTCAACAGCAGCAACAACATAAATGGATAGCACATGTAATTAGAAGGGAAAGTAATGATAGAAACAGCAATAGAGCAGTGGGTGGCTTACAATAATTCATCTGTGAGAGAGAGAGAGAGACGTTGTAGGATGAAAAATAATTCATCACCCACAAGGACAGAGAGACACTTTTGAACTCAATTAAGGCTAAAAAGAGAGGACAGAACACTTCCTGTCCATATATGACAGCAGTATTCCATTTTCAGCCTGATCTGGCTCTTATAATGGATAGGAGGAGGAATTAGGTGCTTACTGGAATGGTACAGGGAACCAACCATTTTTTCAGCATCATTAGTTACGAATCATATATATAAGTTCCACTTGAGGTCTGGATTGATTTTAAGTCCGAATAAGTGCTCAAGACCTGGGACTTCCCTGAGAGGATATCAGTTCATCACAGTAGGTGAAAATTCAGTTACATGAACAATGGCAGCTCAGATACAGTCACTTTCTCACTGGCGCAATATGGCTTCTCTGTATCTCTCCTACAAATACTTTCACAGCTTCTGCTCCAATGAACTTAGTTCACTGGTGCCCCCTATATATGAATTTACTCAAGCTACAAGATTAGCAACTAGGTTCTACCCTTTTACTGTGAAACCAATAAAATGTAAATGCAAATTCTACTCTATCAGCTTCTTTTCTCGCACTTCCCGCCTGTGGAATTCCCTTCCATTTACTTGCTTCCCCGACAGCTACAATCGCCAAGAATTTAAATGTAAAGTCAATAGTCATCTCCTATCTCACTAACCTGCATCCTCTCTCTCAAGCTCCTTTCTCTGTCCAATCCACTTTCATCAGTATTCTCATCCTTCTCTTACCCACTTCCTGACACCCCCTATAATCTGTCACTCTTTCTCATAACTTTCCTCCTATGTAACCCCCTGCAAACAGTGGCAGTAAAATGCCTTGCTTGGGGCAATATGATTATTAAAAAAAAAATTCTATATTATAATATGGATATAAAGTGAGGGATCAATTTTATATTACAATCATTATACAAATTGATCCCTCACTTTATGACCACAGTCAGCCTTCTTTTACCCACTTTCTGACACTCTCTATAACCTGTCACTCTATCTCATAACTTTCCTTTTATGTAACCCCCTGCAAAACAGTGGCAGTAAAATGCCTTGCTTGGGACGATATGATTATCAAAAAAATTTCTATACTATTATCATATGAATATAAAGTGGGGGATCAAGTCTAAATTACAATCAATATATAAACTGATCCCTCACTTTATGGCCACAGTCACCCTTCTCTTACCCATTTCCTGACAACCTATATAACCTTTCACTCTTTCTCATAACATTCCTCCTATGTAAACCCCTGCAAAACAGTGGCAGTAAAATGCCTTGATTGGGACGATATGATTATAAACAAAAAATGGTAATGATAATATTAGTTGTTTCTCTATAAGGAAATATTTGGTATGCATTAGCCAAGTAGTCAATACTGCTTTTGGTTTGAAACTTATAAAATCTTTCCCTTCAAAGAATTTTTCCAGAAAATAGATTTCGCAAGTCCAGTATTGATGAAAATTTCCTTCCTAACCTTTTATTTGAAATATTGCAGAATGTTAATATCTTGATTATATCATTATTTTCTGTTTGAGTGACATATGTTATTCATTTTAGTTGTTGTCCTCAAGAGATGTTATTTGGTACATTTGTCTATATTTCTGAAATGAGGTATTTACATTGTTCAGACTGTTATCTTCATCTTTATTGCTATATTTATGACATTTCAACCTTTGTATGCACTGGCATCCCAAAAGACACATGACTCAGTTGATAAAAGCATTGGTTGAAGTAATCAAAAATGACTTGATCCAGAGAGTTGTGAATTCAATAACAGAATAATGGCAGAGGTGAATAAAAAACTTTGAGAGTTGAATTACTAAAGGGAATTAACTAAAACTGAGACATCCAGAAAAGGCATGGCATGTGGAACTAGAACAATCCCTGTAGGCTAAATAAAAGATTCAGTTTGAAATTATTTGGTACAGCTAAAAAAAAAAAAAATTGCCTAAGGTTTACTTCATCATTAACAGTGAGAAGCAAAAGCATTTTTGGACTAATCTTGTATATAAAAGCAAAAAGAGTTGTTAGCTCAACAAGATGCCAAATGAAGAAAATAATCAAATGTCTTGAAAAAAATAAATAATTATGAACTTGAATTCTCAGAGGATTCAAATTCTTTTCAGAGTTTGTTGATTTGCAATTCATATATTTGTATTGCACATTTGCTAAAAGTCACCTTGAATTTGATGATTAAATTTTTATTGTTGAGATTTGCATTCTTTTGCTACCAATCTGATATGTTACATGCACAACGTTTGTACAAGGTCAATTGGGCTCTTGTGAGACACGGGATATTTATAACATGCATTCCAACAACTCTAAGTGATTTTCCCAGAAAAAGAATTTACCTTACTTTGAAAACATTTTTTTTTCTACTTTTTGTTTTTTCTTTTGGTAATCAGTCATTAATCAGGGTCAAATATCTTTAGTCTCCATTTTTATTTTTTCTGTCTCTTCTTATTTTCAACATCAAACAGTTCCACAATAAATGACCTTCATACTTTGATTAACAATATCATGTGATAATATTGCAAATATTTTTTACCACAAAGAATTAACAACTGTCAAATTATCAGGATGTGAGCTGGTTACAGATTCAAATTTCATTAGTGTTAGCCAACTATATTTTATGGAAGCCCAGTTAGAATAAAATATTAAAAAATATGATGATGCTCTCTTTTCAATATACTGTTTTAGAGAAACACCGGTCAGTTTTTTTATACTAATGTTCACCCAATACAAGGCCCAAGAGCTACTCAAGGTAGAGGATTACTGTGAGGTATTATATGAGCATAAGAAAGGGCAAGAAATGAAATTAATGTGACTATGCAGGAAAGGTCAAGATTATAGTGATTGGGAAAACATCCTGTTAGGAGGTTGTTCCACAAAGCAGCAGTTTTTGGGAATAAATTATCCAAACGGAACTTAATTCTTACTATTGAAATATGAAGGGAATTGGAATGATTCACTTTTGTATATGTGGCATGGAGGGTCCCAATTGTAAAGGTCAGAGATGGTGGGACTAAGGAATATAACTCATCAGAAGACATGCCATAGAAGTAGTGGTAGAGCAGAGGGATGCTCAGAACATTTCATTTGTGGGAAAGGGGTTGTAGGATGGAAATTAATTCATCACCCGCAAGGCTGTGTAGATGCTTTGGAACTCAATCAATATAGGAAAGTGAGGCCTGGGCAGCTCCAGCCCAAATATAGCAGCATATTTGGTCTGATCAGGC
The DNA here is from genome assembly GCA_037127315.1 of Ascarosepion bandense. Classification (NCBI taxonomy): domain Eukaryota; kingdom Metazoa; phylum Mollusca; class Cephalopoda; order Sepiida; family Sepiidae; genus Ascarosepion; species Ascarosepion bandense. The sequence goes on from JBBBDQ010000382.1 coordinate 1,638,961, forward strand.
TCTTGTAAAGCAGGGGGTGTCTGATACTTACTCGAGTGGGGCAATATACCAAACATTTCTACAATACCTTTAGTAATAGATTGAATACATGAGTTTCACTTGAGGACTGGGGAAAACTTGAGTCCCAGTAGATGTTCAAGGAGGTAAGGTTTGATTTTGTCCATATTGAATTTTGAGTTCTTTCTTCCTTGGGCTAGGTCAGATGAGAGATGAGCTGCTAGGTTCTGGTCTTCTAGATTTTTGGAGGTTCACTTATAAACTGTTTTATTATCTGCATACCCTCTAATGATCAAAGTTTGAATTTTGTTTAATGGCACATCAACCTCTGTGGGTTATTTAATGCCAAAAAGGTGGGGTTTTAAGATATTTTTTTAATGTTTGGTTATAGTGAGAATGTTGATTTAGTCAGATTTTGATTAAAAAGTTTTTTGTTTTTTTAGCAAACACAAGATGTCTTCTGGTTTTGTATTTTTGAAAAGGTCATTTAAGTTGCTTGTCTGTTAGTATTTTGACTGAGTTTTTCTCTTCAAAAATGCATTGCTGGTAATATTTTTTCCTTCAAAAATATATTGCTGGTAATATTTTTTTCTTCAAAAATATATTGCTGGTAATATTTTTTTCCTTCAAAAATATATTGCTGGTAATATTTTTTTCTTCAAAAATGTATTACTGGTAATATTTTTTTCTTCAAAAATATAAAAATTGCTGGTAATATTTTTTTCCTTCAAAAATATATTGCTGGTAATATTTTTTTTCTTCAAAAATATATTGCTGGTAATATTTTTTTCTTCAAAAATTTATTTCTGGTAATATTTTTTTCCTTCAAAAATATATTACTGGTAATATTTTTTTTCCTTCAAAAATATATTGCTGATAATATTTTTTTCCTTCAAAAATGTATTGCTTGTAATATTGTTTTTCCTTCAAAAATGTATTACTGGTAGTATTTTTTTCCTTCAAAAATGTATTGCTGATAATATTTTTTCCCTAAAAAAGATATTGCTGGTAATACTTTTTTCTCCAAAAATGTATTCCCGGAATTTTTACTATAAAAGTCTATTTTTATACTTTCATAATGTTTTGACCCCAGTTTGGGGATAAACTATTTGCCTATAGCTAGGACCCTAACAGGTGCTGCCACACCAGGTTAGGGTGGCCCTGGGAACAACAGTAATTAAGAGATAGTTCCATGTTCCACACAACCTCCCAATCAGAGGCTTTACTTCTGGATGCAGTTTATCATCATACCCAGAGCCTCTAATGATCAGAGCATACACTTAGGTAGATCATTAATATACAGTAGAAAAAAAGTTGGACCATGGAGAGAATCCTGTGGAATGCTAACACTGATCAAGGAGTTTCGATGATTGACCATTAACAACAACCTTCAGGGACCTACCTGTTAGGAATGACTTGATAATTTAGAAAGCCCGTCCAGAGATTCCATATCCAAGTTTATGAGGCAGTTACCTGATACCATCCCTTGTCAAAGGCCTTGGATATATCCAGAATAATGATCCTTATGATGAATTTATTGTCCAAAGCCTTGCTGATTCTGTGAGTAATGGCATTTAAGCTGTGGGTTTAGAAGGGGGAAATTGATGCAGGTTATCCCTCAGAAGGTGGTTCCTGTAGAAGCGTTCAATAACTGTCTTGTTAATTATAGTTTGCTGATGACACTAAGGATGTGCGTTGTGGTGCATTGGATATCGGCTCGAAATGAGAAATCGGGGAGCCGAGTTCGAATTCCAGCCAAATTCATTGCATTCACTTGCGCGCAAATACCCTTGAGAAAGGTATTAATCCATCTATTCCTTCCAGTTATGGGTTAAATAACAGGACAGATTGGGTTCTATAGCCTTGGTTGGAAACCAGTCTACCGCAGAAAGTAATGGTAACCTACTGCGGGATAATCTTCTGCCCAGTCAGTCATGTCTCTTTCGAGACATGATCACCCAAGCGTGTATCACGTATGGCACTTAACTGACTGACTGATGACACTAAGGAGGCTAATGGGTCAATACTGAGACAAGCATGAGTGCTAGCCCACATGTTTGAAAAGAGGGTACACAGTTGGCACCATCCATGGACTTAGAAAGCATCTCTTCTTCAGGCAGAAGTTGGAGAGTTTTGCCAGAATTGGAGATAACTATGGACTGATATTTTTAAGAACAATCACTCGGATTTTATCTGAACCAGTGACCTTCTTTGAGTTAAGGCTTTTGATATAATGTGGATAATTTCCAGATTTAACAGAATTATTACAAAGTTTGTGCTCGTTGAGGAGGGGGATAAATCAGGTAAGGGATGCTCTAATGTAGAGTTAGAGGCAAAATTCATTGCAAAGAAACTTGCCTTGTCATATGAGGATGTGTAGGGATTAAATAAAAATACGAAATAAAATAAAAAGCACTAAATAAAATAAAAATACAAAATAAAATAAAAAATAAAAAATAAAATAAAAATATAAAATAAAATAAAAGTACAAAATAAAATAAACATAAAAATCTCCCAGGAGTCCTCTGACAGGAAAGACAATTGATGCATGCGCAAAAAGAGAGGCCTCCTGGTGCCAAAAATAAACTCTATCTCTTTCTCTGTTGGACTTTGGATGGTAAAGATGTGCCAAACTGTTCGGGAAGGAATTTCCCCAACAAGAGGTCGTTGGAACCAAAAAAATAAAATCAGTGTCCAAACTGTCCCTCTAGTGTCTCTGTATCTTTCCTTTTCTCTTTGCCTATTTATTTCCGCGACGAAAGCCATTCAACAAGTTTTGGATGTTTAGGTGAACGAACCAACCCAGCAGTAATAGCCATAACATTCCATAGATGTAATAATATCAAGGCCATTTGTGAAAGCTGGTGCTGATGCTTTGCCTCTATTGAGAACTTCTTTCATGCAGTTTAGAGAATGATAGATAAGATTATAAGAATAAACAAGCTTCTTGCGTTCATTATTAATTTTGTAAAAAGGAATAAATTCTTTGATACAAAGAAATCAAGAGAAAGAAAATGAAAGAAAACTAGTCAAAAATCAGCAACAATAACAATGTTTTATCTAAGAAATTCAGACAACTTAAAATCATTATGCCTATTTAGTAATAGATTAATATCTTAACTAAGTGATAAATTAATACCTTTCCCAAGGGTATTTGCGTGTAAGTGAATGCAATGAATTCAACTAGAATTCGAACTCAGCTCTCCAATTTCTCATTCCAAGCTGATATCCTGCACCACAATGCACATCCTCTACAGTACCTAAACTTTATGAATTTAAGTGTACTACTTGATTGATAGCAAGTTCTCATCATTTTACAGTTGAAATGGTTAGATGTAACCATAAGTTTTATGCTAACAGTTTCTTTTCTCATACTTCTCACTTGTAGAACTCTTTTCTGGCTTCTTCCTTCCCTGGCAAGGTCTCATCATTTTACAGTTGAAATGGTTAGATGTAACCATAAGTTTTATGCTAACAGTTTCTTTTCTCATACTTCTCACTTGTAGAACTCTTCGGGTTTTTTCCTTCCCTGTCAAGGTCTCATCATTTTACAGTTGAAATGGTTAGATGTAACCATAAGTTTTATGCTAACAGTTTCTTTTCTCATACTTCTCACTTGTAGAACTCTTCGGGTTTTTTCCTTCCCTGTCAAGGTCTCATCATTTTACAGTTGAAATGGTTAGATGTAACCATAAGTTTTATGCTAACAGTTTCTTTTCTCATACTTCTCACTTGTAGAACTCTTCGGGTTTTTTCCTTCCCTGTCAAGGTCTCATCATTTTACAGTTGATATGGTTAGATGTAACCATAAGTTTTATGCTAACAGTTTCTTTTCTCATACTTCTCACTTGTAGAACCCTTCGGGTTTTTCCTTCCCTGTCAAGGTCTCATCATTTTACAGTTGAAATGGTTAGATGTAACCATAAGTTTTATGCTAACAGTTTCTTTTCTCATACTTCTCACTTGTAGAACTCTTCGGGTTTTTTCCTTCCCTTCCTTTCTCTTACACTTATTGCTTTTCTTGTCAATTTTGATCTTCAAAAATTTAAATGCTGTGTCAGCCATTATCTTCTACCTTCGAATTCCAGTGAATTGTAATTCAATCTGACAACTCTGCTTTGGACAGCAATAGTTGTTCAACAAACGAGCGGGTATTAAGTGGGGGATCATTTTTGCATACAACAGATCTCCCATTTCTCAACATATTTGATTTTATATATTTCTCTACTTAGAAATTATTGATTGTTTTAAAAATTTTTTAATTTTCAATTTTATTATTTCTGAATTTGGGGGTTACTTTTTAAAATAAGCTGGACAAGTAAGAAAAAATGTCGGTTCAGAATTTAGTAGTTAGTACTTAATAGATAGGATGTGCGCTGTAGTGCAATCTGTCCTATTATTTAACCCATAACTGGAGGGAAGTGACGAATTAATACCTTACCCATCTCAAGGGTATTTGTGTGTAAGTGAATGCAAGGAATTCAACTGGAATTCAAACTCAGCTGCTCGATTTGTCTTTCCGAGTTGATATCCACTGCACCACAACATGCATGATTATTCCCATTATTAATATAATCTCATATCTTTATAACTCATAAAAAAAATATGATGTACTTTTTGAATTTCTATGATAGTTTCTTTTTTTTTTAGCAGGGGAGGGGTAGATTGATATATTGTTTTTTATGGCTTATCAACCTTTTAAAGATTGTTTAAAGTCAAAACATTTTAAATTGGAATAATTTTTTGAGAACATAATGATTTTCTGGTACAAGTCCTATTAATTAAGCCATAGTTGGGGGGATAAGAGGTGAATTCATCCCCATCCCCATCCCCAAGAATATTTGCATGTAAGTGAATACAATGAACCCAGCTGGAATTCAAACTTGGCTCTCCTATTTCCAATTTTAATTCCAATTCCATTACACTCACACTTGTAGCACCTGATTTTCTTATTGGTCACCCATCTAGGTACTGACCAGATTCACTGTTACTTAACTTTGGTGATTAGTGTTTCATTATGGTATGGTTATAAGTCTATTGAGTTTGAAAACTGAATACAATAAATTCATTTTAAAATGCTGTAAATACATTTTATCCAAGTTTCTTTACAAAATTCTTTTTCTAGTATCAGAGATGTAGTTGACTTGCTAGTAACAATATGAAAAGGACATTATTTATTGTTGGGATTGTTTTGAAAGACACTTTAAGAATAAGCTTCTTTTTTGCATTTATGAACTACTAGTTAGTGTCAAGAAATTTAAGTCCAAAATATAGGATGTTGGAGACAAAATGGCAATCCTGACTTTTTTGAAGAGAGAGTAACCCACTTAAAAAAAGTACATTAGCCAACACAACAAATGCACATGGCAACAAAAATTCTTCTTCTGATATGATGCATGTCTATTTATAAGATACTATAAATAGTTGTCTCTCTAAAAATAAATAAATTTACATAACAATAAGGACATTTACATTTCAAAGAACAAGGTGTGCTGATTATTATCAAACACAAATGCTAACATTAGTTCCAGCTCACATTCTGGACCTATATGATAGAAAGAGATCAGTGAATTATTTCTTCTTCTATGTGCCGTGTCCCTTCAGGACGTGGGCGATCATGGCTCTCCATAATTTTTCTGTCCTTTGTAGCTCTTAGTAAAATTTGTCTTTTTGCTATCAAACCTAATCTGTTCTGCCAACCATTATATAGGTTATATCCTGCTTTCTTCTTCTCCTCTGTCCTATGTCTTGTGAGTGTCAAATTTTCTAAGCCTTCTTTGCTTATTACGTACACTAGAAATTTAAAATGTCCCTTTCTCTCTCTGATTCTGTGTCCTTTTTGTTCCAGCCTTCCTTAGGATTTATTCATCACTTATGTGCTTCGTCCATGATATTTACAGCAACCTTCTTTAGGTTCACTTTTCAGTTATGTACTTCATGAAGCGATGATTCATTACAGGACTAAAATAAATTGGCAGGGATGAGCTTGCTCAGATTCCTTTTCTATACAAAGTTAAGCACTTAGATAAATAAGATCAAATTAGTTTAAAAATAACAATCTATTTTCATCATTTCAACCCAAGCAATATGCCAAACCCTGTCAAATGCCATTTAGATATCCAAAGCTTCACTATCTATCTATCTATCTATATATATATATATATATATATATATATATAAAAGGCAAGATGTTTGTGTGTTTGTGTGTGTGTGTGTGTGTCTCTCTGTCTGTATGTCTTTTATATAAATTCACAATTTTTATCTGATTCTCACCAAACTTCACACAAATATTCTTTAGGCTTCTGGTCAGGTTGTGGCCTCTTACTTTTTCTGATTTCCACCGATATTGAAAATCAATACCCTAGTATCCGATCAGAATCCGATCAGAATCAGAATTTCAGCCCTTTTATTGTGGTTCTTGCTGCAGAATTTGCTCTAACTTGGTAAAATTATAGTTTTTAGTCTCAAACATTAGTAGATCTTCTCAGACAACTCATTTTTCTCAATATCGAAAATCGATACCCCCAATATTTTATCAAATCTGATTATAAACTGATATTCAACCATCAATATGGCTCATTTTCTTCAATTTTATTCCTGATGGGTGTGATAAGTTTTCATGGATTTACTTAGGTTAGTTTATCCTTGAATGACTTATTTGACTTCAATATTAGAAATTGATACTCTGATATCCTATCAAAATCAGGTTTTCAGCCCTTTTATTTTGTTTTTTGCTTCAGGTTTTGCTCTAAGTAGGTATAATTGTAGTTCTTAGTCTCAGCCATGATACCATTTACTCAGAGGACATATTTAGCCTTCAAAATTCAGTTTGCAACAAAAAACTTACTTGACATCGATACCAAAAATCAAAATTTAACTTGCATCCATTCATTTTAGTAAGTTCTATGGCTTTGGGATCAACCTTTCAATAACCTACATTTTTCATGCCAACAGCCAAAGAGTCTGAGCTCCAGGACCATGGATTAGCTTCAAAGCTTTCATTACACCCGAGCAACACCGGGCTATACTGCTAGTTCTTATCTAAAGTTTGATAAATTCTTTTGGTAACAACTGTTAATACAGTTTACCTAGAGAAGTGAAAGCCATATTGCTTATTTAAAAGAAGACTCTGTGAGGTGAGATGCTTAACCAATTCAGACATGATTTGAGCTCCAAGTATTTTGCCAAGGAGAAGGCTGATAGAAGGATCAGATGGTTTGCCTGAGTTCTTAAAGACAGGAATGACTGAAGAGGAAGACTAAAAGATGATGTTTATATTGTTTGTATTGGTTTGAAAGACATTTTAAACAATTTTCTTTCTTTAGGGATTGTCATTTATGTATGAATTTTGCCAAAATTGTTTTTCTCTTCAAATGTGATAGTTTTTTTTAACCTCAACGTTATTTAAAAATGTTCCTTTTAAGTTGTAATGTTTTACAAGCCTTATTTTGATTTGAAGCCATTTTTATAGATTATTCTAAAGGGTAATTTGACATCATGTACAGCAGAGTGAGAAAAACCTACACAACAGATTGAATATAAAAGGTTCAGTTTGAAATTACTTAAAAGATACCAAATATAACAGTTGAAGGTCAGCCAACCAAGATGAACAGATTAAAAACCAAGATAAAGTCATTAGTTTAAGTATATCAAGGTATTATATTTATTTTTTAAAGGTTTAAGACAAGTGTCTTAAAAACAATTTTAAGTTTCTAAGATAACAAAAAAAAAAAAAGATTTCTACTTTCTCAAGGATATTCAGGATTTGTTTGATTTAATGAAACTATTTTTCTTCTTCCATTTCTGTTTTCCTTTTTGTATGTGTGTAGGGGAGAGAAGGGCTTCTGCATAGATGTCATGAAAATAATATCAAACTGCCGCTTTAACAAACAACATAGCTTAAAAATCAATTTTAATAGTTTAAAAGAAAGTAACAGTGAAAATCAAATACAAGTTTACAGAAAGCGAGACGAATGGATTTTAACTTTGGCTTCAGAAAAAATAAAAAGGAAATGAAAAATAAAAAATAAAAAGAAGTAATCACAAATGGAAAATCTGACAATAACAAAAGAAAGAGGATAATATTTTTATACTAATATTTGCACAATACAAGGCTTAAGAACCATTCAAGGTAGAGGGTGACTGGAGTAGATAATAATTGATCCTTAAAGACTGCAGTGTTCAGAAAAGTATTCTTGTAAGAGTCTGTTCCATAAATCACAGCTGTTGGAGAAAAAGCTGTCTGAATGTAACTTTCTCCTTATATTTGGAGTATGGGGAAAATGAGGGTGATTCAACTCTGCAGAAGTAGCATAAAGCACTGGCCTTGATATTGATAGAAACAATAATTTTTTAATAATTTGTTATAAAGAATAATTTTTTAATAATTCAAAATTGAAGGATTAAAAAGATTTTTTTTATAATCATTTCACCCCCAAAAAGTAGGACTGCTACTGATGCACCAGGGGTTACAGTGGAAAAAAATCAAGGTACAGGGGATTTCAAAGAAAGTATAAGAGATGAATGGGAATCAAGTCGATAAAAGATGGCAATTGACATTGCATTTAATCTTGTGGAAATAGTAGCTATCAGGGAAGCAAGCAAATAGAAGTGAGTTCCACAAATGGGAACAGCAAGAAAAGAAACTGTTAGAGTAGGAGTGGCAGTTACATTTATCAATTTCAATAGTAAAAGGGTGGATCCTTGATGCCAATCTAGTAGCATATTTGCAAACATGTTTATATGAACTTTTGTCTGTTTTAATGTGAGGAACCTGCCCCCAAAGTTTGTAAAAGTATATTTGATACAGCTTTGTAGCACTTTATGCCTGCTTGTTCTCATCGACGGTCATGACGGCACCATGATGTCATCACAAAAGCTGGTTTACAAGACGTCCATTGCAACAACGTGCCACTGTCCCATGTTATGAATTGATCCCAGAGGTTGTGCCGTGCAATCTTAGTAGTCGTCTTTCCACCCAAAGCCAGTCCGGACACCAACATAAACATGGCACCAAAAAAAATTAATAAAATAAACAAATAAGGTTGAACACACCTGGAGAGTTATGAAAAGTGTCTTTATATAAAAAAAAAACAATGTTTTTTTTTCTTTCACAGGAGCAGACAATACAGTTGTAAGAATGATAATACAGTTGTCGGAATGCTGGTTTACAACAGAGAGAGAGAGTTCGTTTAAAAATATCAGAGCTTTCAATCCTTAAATAAAAATGTCTTTTCTAAGTTTTGTTAAAGTAAACAGAGCTTTTCAAATTTTCACTAAAGTCTTTTCACGTATTCCTTAAATTTTCATTAAAGTCTTTTCACATTTTCTCTAAAATTGGAGCTGTTTGTTTTCTAGGTGATATAAAAAGAAATAACAAAGTTCTTTCAGGTTCTTAACAGAACTTGATGGGATTTGTCGAATCAGAGGCGGTTAATGGCGATGACGTGGCGGCGGTGGTGTGGAGTTGGTTTCCTTGTCATCTGGAAGCTTGCTCCCGGCTCAACTGACTTTTTCTCATCAAGTCTCTATTTTTATAACCCTCTTCAATCCTCTCAGGGGATCTAGCCGACTTGAAGCCTTTGGCCAATGAAATCATTTTCCCCCACTCAATTTGCGGAAGGGGGTAGCTCGACAAATGAGATATCACCAGCTCACGTCATATTCAGATTTTCCAATTTCCCACAAGTTTTCTGTTCTCAAGTAAAATCTGTTGAGGGACTTTAACCCTGCCTGACCCCATCAAACCAATCCTGACACTTTGTTTTGACTACTAAAATTTTAGCTTTACCCAAAAATATCCACTTCAAACATGAAAGAAGAAAAATTATATTTTTACCTTTCTTTCCCAAAAATAGTTAATTGTTCTATTCCCCGGATTTTAGAAGTATATGATAGTATTAAAATAGTTTTTTACATAAGCTCACATCACGAATTACAATAAAGCATAACTAATAATACCACTAATATTAATTTCTCTTTCTCCGCTGTATTAAACCAAACAAAAAAAAGTACACTCATGGGAGATGGTGTCACACCTGTATATATAATATGGCTTGATACTCTTATATTATAGACTAATCTGAAATGGTCATAAATTTGAGCTTCAGAAATGACTATTAATGTTGCCTTTACTAAACCTCTTGCTATAGTGCAATGGTAAGAGAGCTAGTCTTGTAAACCATTGATACTTACTTGGTGCCCCACATTTTCAGCCTTGTGTCAGACTAAGCTAAACTTAGTAAATATTTAGAATTAAATCAGATTTAAAAGTTTAATCATAGTTTCTCCCATTAACCCACTAATGTTCATTGCCCCTTTTTGGGGACAGTTCGTATTAATAGGTTAGACATAGAAATCTAAAATTAATACTAGATTTTAGAACCTATGATTAATATCAGATTTTTTAAATCTAAAATTTATATCAGATGTTTTTTTAACCTATAATTCATACAAGATTTGTTTAGAAAATTAATATGGATTTTAATTTTTCTAATTAATATTGGATTTTTATTTTTATAATTATTATAAAATTAGTGCCGTGTTTCACAGTGGGTATTAATACATGAGATGTGCATTATGGTGCAATGGGTATCGACTTGGAATGGCAAATTGGAGAGCCAAGTTCGAATTTCAGTTGAATTCCTTGCATTCACTTGCACGCAAATACCCTTGGGAAAGGTATTAATCTGTCTCTTCCCTCTAGTTATAGGTTAAATAATAGGATAGATTGGGTTCTATAGCCTTGGTTGGCAACCAGTCTACCGCAGAAAGCAATGGCAAACTACTGAGGGATAATCTTCTGCCCAGTCAGTCATGTCTCTTTTGAGATATGATAACCCAAAGCATGTATCACGTATGGCACTTAACTGACTGATTAATATATGATAGATGTTTAATTTTTATTTTAATTTTTTAAATTTTAATAGATATTTTATATTTTTATTTTTAATGGTCATTTTACAGTGGTTATTAATGGACTGTCATGTAAAATACGATTCACTTGTAAAGTATTGAAAATAATGCTTATAGAAATGCTTTCTGAATAGTATGAATAATCATAGAAATATTAATAAAATCATCATTGATTCAGTTTATTAATCATATATTAATTACGAACAAGTGAACCTTCTCAATTCAATTAACCTCCTTGCACTTATAATTAGCCTTTTACTAATTAATCATATTTTTTGTTTTATATTTATTTCTGTTGTTTATTTTTTTAAATGTCTACCTTGGCTCAGGAGGTGTTATTAATCAACCAACACAAAGATTTTATTTTATAAAAGGAAAGATCATTGTGGATATAAATGTTATGCGATATTTATAAGTCAAGGGTTAAAAGAATCTAGGACATCTCATCTAGGTTACAAGGAAGTGCAAAATTGTATGAACACACACACACACACACACATACGCACGCACACACACACACACACACACACACACACACACACACACACACACACAAATATATATAAAATATTGTGTTATGGAAAAGCATGACAAAGTGGAAAAGTTTTTATAGAACATGTTTCGTCCTTTAGGACTTCATTTTTTTAAAAATCATTTCACCCTAAGCAAGGCGGTACCACCACTGATGCGCAGGGTGCTACATAAGAGTAAAAGTTTAGATAGGAGGAGAGTGAAGAGAAAGACAAACCAGTTACCAGGGGTGTCAGAGTAAGGGCAAGAGAAGGATGGGAACACAGGTGTAAAGACAGTTGCAAAGGTACAGTGAAAGGAAAAGAACAAAATATACATATACAAGGTGATGGAGAAAGAACTGGAGTCAAGTGGATAAGAGATGGGTATTGACATTGCATTTAAATTCCTGCAGGTTGTAGCTGTCAGGAAAGCAAGTATATGGAAGGGAGTTCCACAGGCAGGAAGTGTAAGAGAAGAAGCTGCTGGAGTAGAATCGCCGGCTGCATTTGGTTGATATAACTGTAAATGGGTGGGACTTTGTTGTCAGTCTGGTTGGCTGAGTAAATTCTTGTGGTGGGGGCACCAGTGACTTAAGTTCGTTGGAGCAGAAGCCATGAAAATATTTGTAGAATAGCCACATCCTGCCAGTGAGAAAGTGGCTGGAGTCAAGCCGCCAAATCAGGACCTATCACATTACAGATTCTCCTTTGGAGCCTGTCAAGAACACTGAGATGAACAGCAGAGGTACCTGACCATATATGACAGTAGTATTCTATGCATGGATGGATAGTTGATTTGTATATGTGCATGATGGATTCAGGCGGGGAAAAAACTTCCTGGCCCGACACAGTGACCCAACCTTCCTGGCAGTGGATTTAACTATTGACTCAATGTAATGATTCTACTTGAGGTCGGGAGATAAAGTAAAGTCAATGTGGCACAGGGAGACTCACTTGGTCCATGCTTATGGGGGTGCAGGAGAGGTTGCCTGTGAAAGTTGACAGATAGCAGTTTCATTTTAGAAGCATTGAAATTTACAAGCCACTTCTTACCCCATTCCACCACTGAGTGTAGATCCTTCTCAAGATCAGCAGCAAGGTTATGTTTGTTCACCTCGCCAGATTTCTTACTGATGTGGGAGTAAATTGTGGTGTCATCTGCGTAGATGCCTACTTGGGACTTGATCCCATCAGGGAGATCATTTATGAAGATCAGGAAGTCAGACTAATTGATTTGGTTAGACACTTGCATGAAGGAGAAAAGGTGCTGAAATTTTAAATTTAAATTAGTATTGTTTTTATTAAATATGTGTTTTGGGCATATAGTCTAGTCAATTTAAATTAGCTTCTTTTTGTTTTTATCACTTTGGCTTTTACGTATTCCACATTGTCATAAGAGAAAATCTACTGAGAAACAGGAAATGTTGTAAAAGTCTGGACATAAATTTACTGTAGATAATCTAAAAAACTTTCCACTTTGTCATAGATTTCCCCAAAATTTTCCTTGACTCACACACACACACAATCACACACTTCTAAGGTCTAAATAGGGAAAATAATTTTTAATAAAAATTTTGTAAAGAAAATTTTCGAAAGAATTTTTTTTTCTTTTTAAATTCATTTCTATGTTTATTTATTTTTTCTCTTTCATTTCCCCACTTTACCCTTTGCATTGTGGTGCAGTGGATATCGACTTGGAATGACAAATTGAGGAGCCAAGTTCAAATTCCAGTTGAATTCCTTGCATTCATTTGCGCACAAATACCCTTGGGAAAGGTATTAATCTGTCTCTTCCCTCTAGTTATAGGTTAAATAATAGAACAGATTGGGTCCTATAGACTTGGTTGGCAACCAGTCTACTTCAGAAAGCAATGGCAACCTACTGCAGAATAATCTTTGGCCCAGCCAATCATGTCTCTTTCAAGATATGATCGCCCAAAGCGTGTATCACATACAGCACTTAACTGACTGACCCTTTGTGAAGATTTTGTCTGTGTATTCATATTATATATGCCTATATATTTTGTGTCTGGTTCAAAGGATATAATGTTCACTTCCCTTGTTAAAAATTGTCTTTAGAATTGTCTAAATTTACTTTTATTTTTCTAAGGTCTAAATTGAGAAAATTAATCTTTAATTTTATGAAGTATATTTTTGAAAGATTAAAAAAAAATTTTTTTTCTAAAAATTTTTTGTGTTAGCTAAAATTTGTGATTGTATGAATTTCTGTTCACTTTCTCTTTATTTTTTCTCCTTCCCTTCTATTTTCACTTGATAAAATCTGTGTGTGTTAATTCCTACCCCTTTTTTGTGCATGTATATATTCTTTCTTAAATAATGTTTGTGTGATTAATTCTTTCTGTACATGAATCACCTTCCTTCTTTTTATGGGTGTATAATTTCTTGTTTATTGTTTTCTGTATGTGTGATTTAATTCCTTACTCTATATTGTGTTATGTGTGTGATTTGATGTATCTATTCTCAATTTATTTCTGGTTTAAAAATCTCTCTATTATAAATGGTTTGTTTGTTTTAATATTCTGAGTGAAATTGATATTTATTTATTCATCAACAGTCTGAATGAGGTAATTGCAAACATTTTTCTTTATATTGCTGAAATTAATTCTGGATTTATAGCCACTTAATTATGTATTAAGCCTTCTCTCTCTCTCTTTCTCTCTCTCTCGCTCTCTCTCTCTATCTCTATCTATATATATACTAGCAGTATAGCCCGGCGTTGCTCGGGTGTAATGAAAGCTTTAAAACTAATCCATGGTTCTGGAGCTCAGACTAAAGAATATTTGTGTGAAGTTGGTGAGAATCGGATAAAAATTGTGGATTTGTATGAAGGACATACAGGCAGATAAACAGACACACACACAAATATCTTAACTTTTATATTCATATATTATCGATTTTCTGCACTATTGTAAGAACTGCAACCTTGAAACTTCTGAATATCATTTCTTATATCTTTGTCTATGAGTGTATCAAATTTGATTAAAATCAGTCCACTTCTTCTATAACCTGATTTTTTCAATATTTATCGGGGGTACCTTGACACAAAACCTATCTAAGAACACTCGCAGATGTTTATCGTACAACTGCTTAAATTTTCAAGAAAATCAGTTTGGCCGTTTCAGAGTCTATAGGTAACAGATATATGCACACACACACACAGACAAAGTTCCATTTATAAATAAGTTTAGATACATATGTATATATTGAAGAAAAAGTGCAAGAAGCAGTGAACGTTTTTGTTTAAAATGTAGATTTATTGTTGTTATTATTATTATTATTGATATTACTTGCTTTTTATATGATACATTAAGTGTCCATAATAATATTTGTGTCACTACATGTGTTTCAAGTCCAAAGTTGACTCTCTTCAGGGAAATAAACTTGTAACTTTACATATTGAGATCTGTTTATCTTTCTGATGGCTGAAAATATTGTGTTTATATAGACAAGTGGTTGGTGAGCAAGTCAGAAATTTGGAACAATCCCTATTTCTGTATATATATATATATATATATATATATATATATATATATATAATTGTTTAATTTCTTAGTTTTTGGTCATAATAAAATTAGACCAGTTATTGCAAATTGCCTGAAGACACCACATGATAGAAACCTAGGTCGCATAATAACTCGATTGCAAATGAAAATATATATATATATATATATATATATGTATATATGTATATATTAGAACTATTTTTTAGTAAAACACAACTGCCAGTTTTATGTGCAGTGCACAATCATAAGGCAGTTGGTATGAAGCTCTGCCTTCATGTGTGGCATTGAGCACTTTACTCTTTCCCCATGTGCTGTCATAAGTAGATTCTTTTTGGTGCTACTCATTCCATCTCTTTTATATGTGTGTGTGTGTGTGTGTGTGTGTGTAATGATTAATGTTAAAATGTGAGTTGGAGAGGCCATATATGATTAAATTTCATATCAGGTATAAGCTGGAAGAGATAGAATGGAAGACCTTTCTCTTGGTGAAGGAAGCCATGTGTATTTTCTTGTTTCTTACAAATTGGGGGGGTGCACCAAGAGTTTAATCTTTATTATCTATCAAGAATTTGGCATGTAGGAAATCAATTGATCAATAATATTGCCACTTCCTTCAGAATTTAAGAAAACAAATATTGTTGACAAAGTAAAGAGATAAGTATGGTTTATATTTTTGCTGGCCTGAGATAAAGTTGAGAGAATGAGAAATAATTTTATCTCTTTATTCAGAAATTGGGAAGACACCTGTCATTTGCAGAGAAAGTGGGGTGGATGGGGCTTATATTTTTGCTGATGAAAACGAACAGAAAATTTCAACAAAGAACGAACCAAACTCTTTTCCCAGGGTCGAGGTCATGGAAACAGGCCCTGTCAATGACAAGCGAGTGGGTTGATAATTTTATCTCTTCCTCCAGGAATTGAGAGAATTGAAATTAATAACTAGAATAGAAACACACCCTTTAACCCATGTGCTTTAAAAATTAGATTTGTCACAAAGAGAGTTGTGCCTGCCCTAGAAAGTGGGCTGATGTTGAATGCTAAGGTTGGGACAGGGAAAATTTATCACCACCCATATAGAGTAATGGTGTGAGATGGAAGTAAACCAGGTGGGAATTGAAGGGAAGAGTGATTCCTGTCGCTATGCTCAAGAAAGGTGAATAATTCTCCAAATTTGGAGAGTTGATTAAGGAATGCAGAATTAAGGAAACACAGAACCTTATAGAAATTAATGCAAGAATTGGGGAATCACCAGATCTCTAGAACTGTCAGCCCCCGATAAATATTGAAAATCGATAATCGAAAAAATCTGGTTATAGAAGGAGTGGTCCGATTTTAATCAAATTTTATACATTCATAGACAAAGACATAAGAAACGATATTCAGAAGTTTCAAGGTTGCAGTTCTTACAATAGTGCAGAAAATTTGATATTGATACCAGGAAATCAAAATTTGACTTACATCCATTCATTTTTCTTTCAGTTTATGGTTTCGCTTTAACTGGAAACAACTATTGCTTTTTAGTCTTTCGTGCCAACATCCAAAGAATCTGAGCTCCAGGACCATAGATTAGTTTTAAAGCTTTCATTACACCCGAGCAACACTGGGCTATACAGCTAGTATATATATATATATATTACTATCCTCTTAAATACATGGATACTATTGGGGTAGAGGAGAGTAATTATACTGACTAGTAGTTCAATATCAGTGTATCTACTTCATGCAGCATGTGAGTCTTGTGTTTGTTGAGATATTATTATCCCCAACCTCCATTTTGGTGATTACTCATGCAGTAAACCTTTAGGGTTACAACTATATATATATATATATATATATATATATATATATATATATATATATATATATATATTTATAAAGGAAATCTCAACATGTCATTTAAAGTGGGTATAAACTATAGTTCATTTCTATGAGCTAATTAGCTCATTTCATCAGACCTTACAATATAACTTCCATTTGGTACAAAAAAATCTTGTTGGATTATCCTCACCATTTACGGACTGGACATATATATATATATATATATATATATATATATATATATATATATTCTACGAAGTGCTATGAAATGGATTAACTCCAACATATTTTAAATTTATTTGTTTAAACGTAATTTTTAATGAATACTAATATTTGAGTAGATGCTTTGTTTTTTATAATAGTATATATATATATATATATATATATATATATATATATATATCTACCAGCCTGAATATTTGAGAAATCTTGTTAGGAAAATATGCATTCTCTGGTAAGATTTGAACTTGCATCCCCTTGGCCTAAGGGAAACCATCAATAGATCTGACATTTCTTAACCAACTGACCATGAAGTAATTTGCAGTTAGACAAAGGTCAAATTAAACCTTATTTTCACATAATTTTCCAATTTTTCATAATATTCATATCCACTGTATTTTCATATCTTAATATAAACAAATTTAAACAAAGACATTGAAAAATAATGTTTAAACAAATAAATAATATATATATATATATATATATATATATATATATATATATATATATATTTCTCTTTTTTTTTCTAAAAAACTAATGGATTTTTATTAATCTGAGATTTTTTCTCATTTTAAATATTAATTTTAGTGGATATTCATATTTGAGTCAACACTTCATTTATTTATTAAAAAGTATTGAAAATATTTGAGAGATCTAAGATAAGAGAAGTTTTACTTAAAGGCACAATATGGTCTCTTGCCTGACTGACTGGTTCTCTGTAGCTCAGTAGCTTAGAGTGTGGTGGATCTAACAATAACTCCTTTTGGGAAAACAAGTTCAAATTTTGCCAGAGACTGTAAATTTTTGCTTTAATAAGAATTCTCAAACATTCAAGCGGGTGGACAAAAAATAAAGAAATAATTGTTTAAAAAATAAACGGAGTGTCAAAGCAAATATGTGTCTCTGCTAAATAGATGTATAACTATAATTAAACAATATTAACAATACTAAAAAAATGTTATCCATAAAATGACTCTCAGGCCAAGTGGGCTAAAACTGAAGGATTAATGCCAGTAACCCAGGATATGTCAGTAGTGAGTGCTGAAACCTTCTTGGCCTAAATCACTTTCTAAATAAATTTGACTTTTGATCAGTACAATGACCAAATATCAGAATACTGATTTTGTGAGTATGTCTGGCGACAGAAACATTACCACTTTTTCATGTATGTGTAAGTTTACATGATATAGTTTTTAAGTAGGTACCTCCACTAATTTGCTGATAAAAGATCATATGATTAAAAAAGCTTCAAAGTTAACAAATACAAACTTTTATCATCAAAATGTTTGTTATTATTATTATTAAGAAGAAAGAACAAAGTATTTTTGATTATTTCATTTAAATTTCTTTTTATCTTTTCTAGCATACTTAAGATTTTGATAAAAAAATCCTGTTTTTTTTTTGTGTGTATGTCAGTGGAACAAATATTAGTAGAGGAAATTTTATCATTTTTCTTTTTTGCATCAAAAACACATTTTTTGGAAATTCTTGCAAAATTCAAATAATTCTTGGATTTTAAAGAAATTTTTGTGACTTATTCACAAAAGAATTAAATTATTTTTGAATTTTTTTTATAGCATATTTTGATAAAAATATTTTTTTTTACATCTGTTACCCACCTCTTAATTTTATAAAATTTTGAGAAATTAAAAGTCACTCATTTTCTCTTTATATTAGTTAAAAGCAGGATTTCTTAGAGAATTTTAATCATCAATTTTTTTGTAAAACAGGAACACCATTTGTTAAAAACCTGCTTTGGGTTGTCAAATAAAAAATGGAATAAAACTAAGATATTATTTAATTAAAAAAAACTTTTAATTGCTTTTATGAATAATATATAAAGACACTATTCTCTGAATAATGAATTTTGACAGGAATTGATTTCATTTTTTTTAATCTTAATTAAAATAATTTATTAAGCTTTAAATCTTTTAAAATCTTTTATTAATTTCAGCCTTTTAGATGATATTATTATTAAGCAAAAATTATATTCACTAATCATAAATTGAAAAGCTTAGTAAAAATCATCAAACACCAACATATTTTTTGGAGGAATTTTTAATAAATAAAATTACATTCTGATGACAGGTGGCTAAAAACAAAAAAATTCAGCAATTTCAAAACAAAAGCTCCTTCCAGTCAGTAAGTTTTGAAATAGAGCAATGTATTTTGCTTATTAAATTTAATATATTAGCTTGAAATTAAAACTAAAATAACAGCTTCAAGAAAAATTGATGATTTAAATTCTTGAAGGAGTTCTCCATATAACTAATATAAACATTAAGCAATAGAAAAATTAATTTCTCAAACTTTCATAAAATTAAATAAGTGTGTGTGTGTGTGTGTTTTTTTGGGTGTGGTGTGACATATGTAAAAAATATTTTTCTAAAGAGAAAACATTTCTAGAATAATTAATTTGTGAATCAGTACTGAATGTTTCATTAAAATTGAACAATCAATGTGTTTTTCACTATAAAAAGGATGCTAAAATTTGCTGACACAGAAAAAACAATATTTTTAACCAAATTTTCTAAAATTCTTAAAAGGATTAAAAAATATCTTTTAATCTTTTCTCTTAATAATAAGAAATATTTTGACAATAAAACTTTGTTTTTATTAAGTTTAGGAGATTTTTCATCATGGTATGCTCATTTTTTATTGAATCTGTGGTGATAGCTATCTCTCTCTCTCTCTCTCTCTCTATATATATATATATATATATATATAAAAACGTACTAAAATCTGTGCCGATAGCTTAGGGGTAGAATGAATCCCTAACTGATATCAAATTGGTTGAGTTTCAATCCCATCTTGAAGCAACTGGACATCTAGCTGCACTGATGAGCAGTGATACAGCAAAACAGGCCTTTATGCATATTGCCTGAAGACACCACATGGTAGAAACCTAGGTCGTGTAATAACTCGTTTACAAATGAAGAATATTCAAAAGTTCTACAATATAATGGTATTGAACACTTTTTAAATACAAATGTGCACTAATCTAATTTTATTATGACCAAAAACTAAGTAATTAAACAACTATATATATATATATATATATATATATATATATATATATATATATATATATATTTTGGCAAGAGAAAATGTCTTATTAAAGAAAAATATGAATTCTTTAGCTGGAGAGTCAATAGTTTTCTTTAATAAGATTTCAAAAATATTCAAGCTGGTAGATGAAAATAAATACAGTATAACCCTGATATAAGAGACCCAGATATGAGAGAAACTAGGATATAAGAGCTATTTTCTCTGGTCCCAAATTAGAGCCTGTGGTAATGTATATAAAATAGACCAAAGCCGGATATAAGCGAAACCCTGATATAAGATAACTTTTATCTGGGCCACGGTAACTCTCTTATATCAGGGTTACACTGTATACTGTTTAATAAATGAACAGAGTGTCTACTTACAAATGGGTATTCACTAAAAAATAACATTTAAGTAATTGAATCTGTCAGATCTAAATCTAATCTAAACTTATTTATAAATAGAACTTTGTGTGTGTGTGTGTGTGTGTCTGTTACCTAAAATGGCTGAACTGATTTTCTTGAAAATTTACACAGTTGTACTATAAGCGTCTGCGAGTGTTCTTAGCTAGGTTTTGTGTCGAAGTACCCCTGATAAATATCGAAAATCAATAATCAAAAAAATTGGATTATAGAAGGAGTGGTCCGATTTTAATCAAATTTAATACACTCATAGACAAAAACATAAGAAATGATATTCAGAAGTTTCAAGGTTGCAGTTCTTACAACAGTGCAGAAAGTTGATTATATATATATATATATATATATATATATATATATATATAAAAGGCAAGATGTTTGTGTGTGTGTCTGTTTATCTGCCTGTATGTCTGTATTTTTTCAGCCATTTTATTTTAGTTTTTGCTTTGGGTTTGGCTCTAAGTAGATATAATTGTAGTTCTTAGTCTCAGCCATGATACCATTTACACAGAGGACTTATTTAGCCTTCAAAATTCAGTTTATCATGAAAAAAACTTATTTGATATCAATACCAGGAAATCAAAATTTGACTTACATCCATTCATTTTTCTTTCAGTCTACAGTTTTGCTTTAACTGGAAACAGCTATTGCTTTTTAGTCTTTTGTGCCAACGTCCAAAGAGTCTGAGCTCCAGGACCATGAATTAGTTTTAAAGCTTTCATTGCACCTGAGCAACGCCGGGCTACACTGCTAGTATATAAAAAAGGCAAGATGTTTGTGTGTGTGTGTGTCTGTTTATCTATATGTATGTCCTTTATACAAATCCATAATTTTTATCCGATTCTCACTAAACTTCACACAAATATTCTTTAGGCTGAGTCTGAGCTCCAGGACCATGGATTAGTTTTAAAGCTTTCATTACACCCGAGCAACACTCTTCATGGTTGAGACAATCTAAAGCACATTATGTGTGTGTGTGTGTGTGTGTGTCTGTGTGCATATATAAAAGGGACAAAGAGAAAAACGTTTGAACAATGTGTTTCAATGTGTTAGGTTTTGCATTTTGAGGTTAATACAAAAGACAATCTGTGTGTAAAGAAAATGCATTGAGATCTTTGAACATAAGAGGTGCAATAAATTAAATGTCCTATTAACTCCACTTTTGCTTCAGATACTAACAATATATCCTAGACACACACACACACACACACACACACACATATATATATATATATATAAAGTTGGTATAAAAATAATGAAAAATGAGAAAGACAGCAGTTAATTGCTGAAAACCTAAAGAGTTCTGGATTTGAGGTGATGAATATAGCATCAATCAG
This sequence comes from Ascarosepion bandense, assembly GCA_037127315.1. Taxonomy (NCBI): domain Eukaryota; kingdom Metazoa; phylum Mollusca; class Cephalopoda; order Sepiida; family Sepiidae; genus Ascarosepion; species Ascarosepion bandense. The sequence continues at coordinate 1,660,749 of JBBBDQ010000382.1, forward strand.
CTAAGTGATAAATTTTATATTTGTATTAATTATATGTATATACACATACAGTCTTTGAGATTTGAAAAAGAAATCACTTGACCAGTGGTTGTGAGCGAGGAAAAATTGACTTACCCAAAAATCATTTTACTCGACCGACTCCATTTTTTTAATAGTCACCTTACATAAACATAGCGTGAATTTTTGAGTCAAGGATAATATTTTTCCAAATGAGTTTCTAAAAATCTGTGAGTGTCTTTAAGCTGGGCGACAGAGACATTTCTGCTCCACTCTGGAAACGTTAATTAAATGAATGTTTACATTGACTGGGACGATAAAAGTGAGATCAGGTGCCATGCATAAGACCAAAGAGTTCAATAATGTCATTGTAGGTTATTCTAAGTAACTTGTGAATCTTCAATGGCATACTTTTCGGTTGTAAAAGGAGTCAGATTTTTTTATTCTATATTTGAAGGGACACATTTCATTGCAAGATTTTTTAATTGACTGTGGGCGAGTAAAGCAATAAACTTTAATCGCCCAATTAAGTTTTTAATTGACTGAGTCGATCGAGAGAGTGAAATCTCAAAGGCTGTAAACATATATATATTTTACATATTAAAAAAAAACAAATTCAGAACTCCTGAGATCATATAACCATTTCAACAGGTGAAACTAACTCTATATTTTCGGTAATCTTAATCATTATAATAAATTACAATTATTTGTTTGAGTGTGTTGTGTGTAAAGACAATGGAAGTAGAGGTGGTGGTAAAAAAAAGAAAAGAGAGAGGAAAAAGAAGAAAATGAGGAAGAGAAAAGAGAGAATGAGGAAAGAAAAAGTGTGTCAGATTGATAGACAGGAGGAAGGGAATGCCAGCAAATAGGGGTGGGAGAAATTGAGACAGATGTATTAACAAAAAGATAAAAATGTATTTAGAAAAGCAAGGTGTCATGGTTTACCCAGCCCTTTTAAATTTTTCCAAATTTTTTTTTTGTTTCAATTCAAAAAAAGGCGTAAATAATGTAAGATCAAAATAATTTATGTTAAAAATTTTCTTCAGGAATAAAGAAAATTATGAGGGAAAAAGAAAGAGGAAAAAATAACAAGAAGTTAATCTATAATATAAGTAAATTATATTGCTAAAGAGAAGAAAAACAATTATTATAAGGAATATTAAAATTTAGATTAAATATAAGAAATTAAATTTGAGATGGCATCAATTCTTATGTAATACTTCTAATATAAATATAAATAGTTAAAATGGGATGAAATGAAAAAAATATGATATATATATATATATATATATATATATAGACACACAATTAATCACATATAATATTGCTGATACAGAGGGATAAAACCCTAACCTAAGTAATTTATAGTAATTAATATTATAGGAAATAAATTCAATTAAATTAAATTCAAGATCATAACAGCACTATTACTAAACCAAATCAATTAATTTTCACTTAGAAAAATAAAATAAAATGAAATACCAGTCAATGAAAAAATTTGAAATGTAAAAGAAAATTAAAAAATTCAGAACCAGAATGTAAAAAACTAGAACTAGAGTGAAAAGGAGATATAATGAATGAGGAACGTTATTTTCATTATTTTGTAGTGTAGAGCTAATAAAAAGAAATAAATAAATTATATTAGGGAAAATAAATTTTAGATTAATTAAGTTTAATATTTTGGAGCTGACTAATATTGAACAATTAGACTAGAAATAGTAAGGGTTAAAAGAAGTTAACTACATTATTATATTATAATTGATTATCCTGTTAATAAGAGGAAAGAAAAGGAAACAACTATTTAACAGAAATTTAAATTACGATTAATATTCAGGGTGTATATATTTAAATTTAAAATTTAAAAATTTATGATAACATTTGCTTATAAATTCTTTTCTTAATTTTAGAAGCAAATTTTGCTTGAGATATTTTATTATTTTAATTTTTTCAACTTAACATAGACTGTATCTATCATAAAGATTATTGGGGGTGTGGGCTAAACCTATTAGTTTCCAACTCACTTTTGGATTGAGTCCCTCTTCTTTCATTTCCAAAAAACTTTGGAAAAATGAAGTCTGGAATTTTAGAATAGGGTTTGGAAAGGAGTGTTTAAAAGAGTAATCATGTTGTTTAAATTCTCCAGCCAAAATTCCAATGTAAACCTGATAATTCTTTTTGTTATTTAAGAGGGAGATGTTGGCTTGGTAGATTACTTGGGTAGAACTACATTTGCCTTCAACTGGATAGTTGTTGATGGATCTACAATTGCAAGATTGTAAAATAGCAGTTTTAGCATTAGCCTTATTCGATTTTTTTAAAAATTTGACTATTATGGGAATTAATAATATTGTTCATATTCTGTGTGCAGGAATAACTAATTTTAGGAGTATTTCTATTAAAGATTTTGTGTAGTGGATATTCGTGTGGAAATGCTTGCTTACTAATTTCAGAAAATATTTTCCTATATTGGTTTTACAATGGGAGGTTAAACCATATTACTTTTTCTTTTCTACATCTATTACTTGCACTAGATTGCTTGGAATTAAAAACTGGTTTTACATGTACTAATCTGTTCTTTAAGTCCCTTTTCTGGAAGGCTTTATTGTATAATTTTTTATTTTTCCTCAAAATTTTGAGGTTGGAAGATAACTGGTTAACAATGCAAGGTATTTGCTTTATAATAGTATTAGGGTGGTTAGGTTTAACATTAATATTGCTACGGGTATCATTTCCTTTGAAGTAAGTTTGGTAGGAACAATCATTAAGATTAAGGGTGATGTCTAAATAATTGACTATTTTTTAGATTAGAGGAAACTTCAACTTTAAAGCCTAGAAATTCAAAGGCCCTAATAATTTTCTTATGAATTCTATTAGTTAAGCATTGAGCTCTCTATTTTAATATTTAATTTTTAATAATTAATCTTAATAGATCTCCATTGAGATTTTACCATCAATCCACTTCCTTTTGGATTTATATATATAAAACTATTAGCCAGTTCTTGGTCAGAGTCAAAATAAACCAGTAAGCAGTTGTATCAAAAAGGGCTCAATACAGATTTAATGTAGAGCTTTTAAATATTCTAATTTGGGAGGTCAGCTAATTACGTTACCTTGGTTTCGACCTTTAAGTATTTTCTGGTGTTTTATATTAACTGATCATCTAATGCTACCAGTCAATAATGATCATGAGACTTAATAAAAAAAAATGTGCTATTCATCAGGACTTGAACCTGTGTCTTCATTTTTAAGAGAAACTGCCATCTGATTTGTGTGTTTTTGACCACTCGGTTACAGAGAGCATCACAGCCCAGCATGAATTGATTACCTGATTTGAAGAATGCATGTCCTCTTACTCAGATCTTCTCAAGAAGCATGTATCTGTTCATTTCTTTTGCTTTCAAAACGTAAACAAAATAATTTTTAAGGAATCCATGCTGGCTCAAGGCATGTTGGAAGAGAGCACTTGGAGATTTTACCACAGTAGGTTGCCATTTCTTTCTGCAGTAGACTGGTTGTCAACCAAACCTATATAACTCAGTCTGTCCTGCTATTAACCTTCTCCAAGCTGGTTTTGAATTCAGAGTTTCCTTCTCCTAGACTGGTTGCCATTCAAGGCTATAGAACCTGGTCTGTTTTGGTATTTTTCCATAACTGGGGAAAGAAGGAATGAAGTTATACCTTTCCCAAGGGTATTAGTATGTAAATGAATGTAAGGAACTTGACTAGAATTTGAACTTGGCTCTCTGATTCCTCAATCTGTGTTGCTATCCATTACTCCACCATACAACCGTTTTTTTTATATATATATATTGATTGTTTAATTCTTATATTGTGGAACTTTTGAATATTTAAGAGTTATTAAAAATCGCCTGAGGACACCACTAGTGGTAGAAACCTAGGTCATGTAATAACTCGTTTAAAAATGAAAACAATATATATATATATATATCTGAATGAAAGAATATGTTGCCTTATATATATATATATATATATATATATATATATATATATATATATCTGTATGTACTGGTCCAATGAAAGACAAAATATGTCACAAGAAAACTTTTTCTCATTTGTCATACATGTGTGTGCATGTGTGTTTGCACCAACAATATATACTACCTAAAAGTTTGGAAAATTTGAACATCACCCTCAAGCAAACTGTGGTAGAGACTTTTGCTCTACCATTTGTGAGTGAGTTTCCTTTGTGAGCTATTGTGCAAGGAGTATGCATATAATAATGTTTTACTAGGATTACTCCCAAAATGCTGAACTTATTTCACTGACCTTCAGCACGAGCTGTGAACAAAGTGTAAAAATTATTCATATTTTTTTTTAATATTTAAGCATCTAGTTTTTTTTAAAAACCTTATAATAAAAAAAAAAACAGTTTACAATTGGTGATACTACTACTACTGCTTCATAAGTAGTAATTGATTAATTTTTTTTTCTTTTCTTTTCTTAGTTGTGAATACTACATCCCACCTGGAACAAATTTATGTTTACAATATCTCTGTGGGAAAGTTTTATGTACAGTTTCGGAGGCATGCATTTTGTGGTCTTTGTAAGAGAATCATGGGAAAATTTAAAACTTGAGAATAAGGTATAACTTAAAATTTACCTTGAGAATCAGGTGTAACTGAAGATAAGAATTTAAAGCAGAGCATAAAATTACCAAAATAAAAAAAAATTGTAATATTTAGAATAATAAGAAAAATAAATCTAATGAAAAGAAATAACTTTTATGATAATAAAATGAAATGTAAGAATTATTTTTATTATTTTAAGTCAGACTAATATCTTCATCTTTGTTTTTATTATCACGACATTTCAACTGTTGTGCTCTCTGGACTTCTTCAGATGTCTATCAATCTGGGTAATATTTACCGTATATATATATAAATAATAAAGAACACAACTACTGAAACATTGTGATAATAAAAAGAAAGCTGAGGACATTAGTCCAAATGAAAATAATAAAAATAATTATAATTCCTCATCTTCAGGTAAAAATATGATTTATTTAATAGCAATTAAAAAATAATTATATTACTTGTACTGTCAAAAATGACAGCACTATGTAAGTAATTTTGTAGAATTTAAGAAAATGTAAAAAGTGTTTTTAAAAAAGTCTGAAGAATCAGCAATATTATTCGTCTTTATCTGGTGACTCAACTTCAGCCACTTTTTTACCATCATAAGGTTGTGTCCCTTTGCTTTTCTTATAAATACTTTTGTGACAGTTGTTCAGATGAGTGCTTTGCTAGGGTAGCTCTAGTTTTTTAAAATTTTAATTGCAGTACTAGACTAGCATCGAGATCTCATCAATTTGCGACTGAGCTGGCTAGATGTAGCCATAAATTCTATGTTAACAGTTTCTTTTCTCAAACCTGTCACTTGTGGGACTCTCTTCAGAGCTTCAACCAACTTTAATTTGCTAAAATTTAAATGCAATGTCAACCGCTACTGTCTGTCCTCCTTATTACACTTTTTTCTTCAATATCTTCAATATTGTTTCTGTTCCTAATTCTTCCCCACCCTGTAACACCTTGTGTCTTAGTAGCTTTACTACTTTGCATGAAGCCATATGGATTTAAAAAAAGATTTAAATGCAATGTCAATCACTATCTACTGTCCTTCTGATTACTCTTTCCTCTCATTGTTTTTTGTTCCTAAATTTTCCACAACCCCTTGTGTTTGAGTAGCATTACTGCCTTCATTAGAAAAAAATAAAATGTGCCTTGTATTTTCCTATGTTAAATAATTTTTTTTAATCATTTCACCCCAATCAAGGCAATAAAGCTACTAGGATATGAGAAGTTATTGAGTGCTAAACAATACAAAAAAAAAAAGAAGCCACTAAGTCGAGAGAAACAATAAAAGTGCAGGAATTAAGAAGGCAGAAGGTAACAATTGACATTAAATTTAACATCAGTTGTTACCTTTTACCTTCTTAATTCCTGCACTTTTATTGTTCTCTCGACTTAGTGGCTTCTTTTTTTTCATATTTTAATTTTTTCATATATATGGTGTAAATCGACAGCAATCTTTCATTTATATGTTTGGTTAAAAACCATCAAAAGACCTTTGCTAAGGATCAATGTGATTGTTAAGGCCTTAACATCAATGAAATTTTAATAGATTCTATGGAATAAACATGTTAACTTATTTATAAATGGAACTTTGTGTGTGTGTGTGTGTATATGTGTGTATGTGTGTCTGTTACCTATAGACACCAAAACGGTTGAACTGATTTTCTTGAAAATTTACACAGTTGTACAATAAGCGTCTGCAAGTGTTCTTAGCTAGGTTTTGTGTTGAGGTACCCCCGATAAATATTGAAAATCGATAATCGAAAAAAATCGGGTTATAGAAGGAGTGGTCCGATTTTAATCAAATTTGATACACTCATAGACAAAGACATAAGAAATGATATTCAGAAGTTTCAAGGTTGCAGTTCTAACAATAGTGCAGAAAATCGATTATATATATATATATATATATATATATATATATATATATATATATAAAAGCAAGATGTTTGGGGGTGTGTCTGTTTATCTGCCTGTATGTCTGTATTTTTTTCAGCCATTTTATTTTAGTTTTTCCTTCGGGTTTGCCTTTAAGTAGGTATAATTGTAGTTCTTAGTCTCAGCCATGATACCATTTACTCAGAGGACTTATTTAGTCTTTAAAATTCAGTTTATGACGAAAAAAACTTATTTGATATCGATACCAGGAAATCAAAATTTGACTTACATCCATTCATTTTTCTTTCAGTCTACAGTTTCGCTTTAACTGGAAACTATTGCTTTTTAGTCTTTCGTGTCAATGTCCAAAGAGTCTGAGCTCCAGGAACATGGATTAGTTTTAAAGCTTTCATTACAACCGAGCAATGCTGGGCTATACTGCTTGTACTAAATAGATCTCATAATTAAAAAAAAAGAAAAAAATGGCATCAACTGATGTATGAAGAGGGATTAAAAACACAACATGACATGTGAAGACATCATATTTGAAAAAAAGATGAAACTGGCATAGCACAAAACACACAACACATATATATTGACACAACTTTATGAACAAAAATCCTTTGATAAATGCCTATGAAACTGAAAGTATTCACACTTCAGCAAATTTATATTCAAACTTTCACTAGAAACTTGGAAAATGGTTAAAAATATGTAAAAGAGTTCTTTAATGAAGGACTATTTGTTAGTCATTAGCCAAACATGTACAGGCACAATATATATATAATAATTTACATATGTATATTTTTAAATTATTTCCACCCAAGTAAGGGTGGACCACCACTAGGGTGCAGTAGGTTACAGTGAGAGAAAAGATTGGTGGATACAGAAGGTCTTGAAGAAAGGATAAAAGATGAATGGGTTTCAAGTACATATAAGATGGCAGTTGATGTTGCATATAAATTTTTGGAGATTGCAGCTATCATAGAAATGATTAAGCAGAAGGGAGTTCCACAGGCAGGAAGTGTGAGAAAAGTAACTGTTAGACTAAAAGTGGTGGTTATATTTAACTATTTCAATAGTAAAAGGGTGGCACCTAGATGCTAATCTAGTAGCATGCTTAAATTCACATTGAAGAGGCCCTAAGGGAAAAGCTCATCAAAGCAGTTGGCATGAAAATATTTGTAGAAAAGAGAGAGGAAAGCCATGTTATGATGTCAAGTCATAACTGATTACATTGTGAATCCTTTGGATTTTGTTAAGAACACACACACACACACATATCTATCTATCTATCTATCTATCTATCTATCTATATATATATATATATATATATATGTATGTATGTATGTATATGGTGTATTTAGGCAGTAATCCTTTTATGCAAGTTTTGTTAAAAATGACAGACAAGGTTCTGCAGTTTGTTTTTTCTTTTATATTAGCACTTGGATAAATAAAACATTTGGACAATCTTTATACTAGCATCATAGCCCGGCGTTGCCCATGCAACACAGAACATTTTAGTAGTTCTCTTAGAACAGGCCACTTTTTGTTTTTAAATATTTTGTTTTTGTTTGAAAAAACACTTTTTTTTAAAAATATTTCTTTTGTTTCAAAATTACGGGGAAATATATTCACATTTTTTTGTTGACGAAATAAATTTTTAAAACGTCTGAATAAAAATTAAATATAAAGGCTCATTTTTTTTTCTTTTTAATAAAAACATATTTTAGTCACGTTTGACTTGTGTGATTTGATTTCTGTGACGTAATTCAGCAACCATCTTAGATCTAAGATGTTTTATGGAGCAAATGTAAACAATCGTATCCATTGGCCAAAAAGAGCAAAAGGGAAAATTGCTGAACTTAAAACTCAAAAAGTATGTGCCAACCCGGCTTCCCTGTAGATATGTGTCCCTAGAAAGTTTGATGGTGTAGCTTAAAAAATGTAGGTGTGCATAGGGAACAGCCCCACACAGACTCACAGATTGCCTTTTATATATATAGATACTGAAAACAGAAAAATGATAAGATTACATGGAAAATTATATAAAAAACTTAACCACAGTACTTTGTCTGTAATTTTTAATAAAACTTACAATTATTATAAAACTAATAACTATGGTTGCAATAGTGTTGGTATGATCTAAGGTTCTGTTCAATGGCAAAAAATAAAAAATTTTCATCCTTGACTAAAACTTCCTAAAAGAAAGAATGCTATTTTGAAAATCATTAAAAGTAAAAAGTATCCAAATAATGCTAATATGAAATAAAAACAAAACAAACAAAAAACATAGAAGTAACATATTAACAATCTAGTCTCAGTATTTAGTAATGAGATATTGTGAAACAGTGTTGATAGCAAAGGACTATGTGCTTGAATCCTAAGTTATAAGATTGAACTACTTTTGAAAGCTTAGTAGTATTAAATCTTTAATTTTGCTAATCTATCAACCATTGGAGTAGATAGACTAAACTATCGCCCGGGTCACACTCCACCCACGTCTATTGAACAGGTGTAGAGGCTCGTCCCTTGTTCTCTGTTTAGGATGTGGTTTCCGGTTTTCTCTTTTCCAATCTTCTTACTCTTACGTAGCCCCCTGCGCATCAGTGGCGTTACTGCCTTGCTTGGGGTGATATGATAAAAAAAATGAATATCCCGGAATGACACAGGTAATCATGGATCTTTTTAGATTTCTTTCTGCTTTTGCTTTCAACAATACATGCTCCTTTATCCACCCCCGCCCCCCATCTTTGTCTTGTCTTTGCAATACTTGTTTCTCTATTCATTTTCCTTAAACTTATTAAGTAAATAAATTGGGTTATTTCAGATTACTAATAAGAAGAAAGTAAATTCAAAATTAAGTGCTGGGCATTCAAATGTTTCCCAGTTCACCACTTGTAGTTCAATCTAACAACTCTTCTTTGGACTGCAATAGTTGTTCAACAAACAAGTGGGTATTAAATGGGGGATCATTTTTGCATACAAGCTACTCATAAACAGATCTCCCATTTCTCAGCATATTTGATTTTATATATTTCTTTACTTGAGAAATTATATTTGTCAGTAGAGTTGCAAGACGGGTTGATTTTCAAAATTTTTTAATTTTCAATTTTATTATTTCTGAATTTGGGGGTTACATTCTAAAATAAGCAGGATAAGTGAAAAAAAAATGTCAGTTTAGAATTTAGTAGTTAGTACTTAATAGATAGGATGTGCGTTGTGGTGCAGTGGATATTGACAAATCAGGATGCCGAATTCAAATTCCAGCTGAATTTCTTGCATTCACTTATACACAAATACCCTTGGGAAAGGTATTAATCTGTCTCTTCCCTCCAGTTATGGGCTAAATAAAAGGACAGATTGAGTTCTATAGTCTTGGCTGGCAACCAGTCTACCGCAGAAAGCAATGGCAACCTACTGTGGGATAATCTTCTGACCAGTCAGTCATGCATCTTTCGAGACATGATCACCCAAAGCATGTATCATGTATGGCACTTAACTGACTGACTTAATAGATGTGTGCATGTGGTGCAGTGGATATCAGCTTGGAATGAGAAATCATAGAGTTGAGTTCAATTTTAGTTGAATTCGTTACATTCACTTTGGGAAAAGTATTAATCCATCACTTCTTCCTCCAGCAATAGGTTAAATAGAAGAACAGATTGGGTTCTATAGCTTTGATTGGCAACCAGTTTACTGCAGAAAGTAATGGAAACCTATTGCATGAAAATCTTCTGCCCAATCAGTTATGTCTCTTTCGAAACATAATCACCCATGCATGTATAATTGACTGACTTAATTGATGTAGGCCAATTTGCATCTTGTAGTTGTACTTAGTAACCCTGCTTGCAGATTATCAATATTTGATTATCAAGTGTACATTAAGTGGCAGTTCATTTTTGCTTACAAACTGTTTCTAAACAGATCCCCCACTTTTCACCATATTAGATTCTATATATTTCGCTACTTGAGAAAACATATTTCGAAGCAGAGTTGCCAAACTGGTTGACTTTTGAAAGCCAAGTATTATGAATTTTGAATTTTGCTATTTGTGATTTGGGGTGGAGGCTACTTTTTAAAATAAGCTGAAATAGTGAGAAAAAAGTTAGTTTGTAATTTCATAGTGCTGGCTTTTCAAATGTAGCCCAACTTGACAATCCTTGATTTCTGAGTTAGGTAGACTCTGAACATCAAGTCATAGGAGCTTATCATTTAAAAATAAAAAAAATTCTCTGAATTTTATAATAAATCAACCTGCATATCACTTAGTAGAGAAAACACTGGAAGATACCATGAAAGTATGATATATATATATATATATATATATATATTATATATATCAGAAGGAATGTTCGTGTATTTCAACCTACATATTCCTATGTTTATCCCCATAGATGCACACATGCAAAAAGACATACAAATAGAACATATCTAGAAATTTATTCCGGTTAGTTTAGTCTGACACAAGGCATCAATCATGAAGTACTTAGTGAGAATCCAACTTGCAATTAATGAGTTGTTTGACTAATCTTTTAGGCACCTATGTCTATATGCACAACATTTAAAAGCTCTCTTTAGAAAGTATAACCTACAATTTGGGTCCAATATATACAAAGGGAAATCTATAAGTCTAGCCTGACATGTAGTTATTTTTATTGTATAATATTTGCTTAATAATGTCATTAGTATTCACCACTGACTTAAGTAGTTCTCTTTATTTTTTTTTTCATTATTAGGTTACAAACTTACTGATGAGCCTAACATTTTTCTTTGCTTTTTTAACAAATAACAAGTGGATGTTAGAGAAATGAAACTATATTTAACAGAACAGAAGGCCCCAGTTATACCACAAGATAGCTAATAAATTGAATGCCTAAAAGAGAAAATGCTTAAATCTGCATGTTCATCAAATTTTAATTTATATAACAAAATAATAAAGTAAATACAGTGTCTTGTTTTGAAATGGCCTTTCTCTTATATACACACAGACACACACACGTGTGTGTGTGTGTGTGTGTGTGTGTGTGTCAGTTAAGTGCCATATGTGAAATACGCTTGGGCGATCATGTCTTTTTCGAGATAACATGACTGACTGGGCAGAAGATTATCCCGCAGTAGGTTGCCATTGCTTTCTGCGGTAGACTGGTTGCCGACCAAGGCTATAGAACCCAATCTGTCCTGTTATTTAACCCATAACTGGAAGGAAGAGACAGATTAATACCTTTCCCAAGGGTATTTGCATGTAAGTGAATGCAATGAATTTAGCTGGAATACGAACTTGGCTACCCGATTTCTCGTTCCGAGCCGATATCCACTGCACCACAACGCACATCCATATATATATATATATATATATATGGATGTTTAATTCATGTATATTTGGGTAGCAACTTTTCTTTTAAGCATTTTCCATTGAATACGGCTGCCAAGGATAATTTAATCAATCTTTTATTGAGTTTTCCTACATTCTAATATTTTCTGTTTTTTAGGAGAAAGAATATAAAAATCACCCCGTTTTTATTGTTCCAAGCACTTTCACCATTCTTAAGAGTGTTGTATTCAGTATATTTATTCTGTGTGTTGTATTACATATGAGTTTTTTACTGTGTGAGCATTCTTGTGGAAGAGTGACCATTTTCAGCAATCAGGTGCCATGTGCAGCTAGGTTGCCACGAGGTTCATTTCTATTTTTAGAAAACACTTTAACTGCCATCTCTGCCACTGAACAGTGTCAAATTGTAGCAAGGGAATAGTGTTTAATCATATGTATGTATGCCTATATGTACGTATGCAGAGGTGAAAAATATTGTTGCAGTTAAGGAAACATTCACTAACCAAACAAATTTGTTTACTTATCAAATATTGATTATCTTCAAGCATGTTTTTGAAGTTAACTTCATCTTTTACATCTCAGTCTTGTAGACTATATATATATATATATATATATATATATATATAGTCTACAAGACTATAGACTATATATATATATATATATAGAGAGAGAGAGAGAGACTATATATATATATATATATATATATAGTCTACAAGACCAAGATGTGAAAGCTAAAGTTAACTCCAAAAACATGCTTGAAGTGCTGATAACTCCTGAAGAGTGGAAGGACAGGTCTGCCTACTATACTCTGGAGTAAGGACACTGAAATTAACATCAATCAGCTAAGTGACAAACTTTTCTGATATGTGTGTATGTGTGTATGTATATATATATATATATATATATATATATATATATATACATAAACTTATTTATAAATGGAACTTTGTGTGTGTGTGTGTCTGAGTGTGTGTGTATCCGTTACCTATAGACTTCAAAATGGCTGAACCAATTTTCTTGAAAATTTATACAGTTGTACTATAAGCGTCTGCGAATGTTCTTAGCTAGGTTTTGTGTCAAGGTACCCCTGATAAATATGGAAAATTGATAATCAAAAAAATCGGGTTATAGAAGGAGTGGTCTGATTTTAATCAAATTTCATACACTCATAGACAAAGACATAAGAAATGATATTCAGAAGTTTCAAGGTTGCAGTTCTTACAATAGTGCAGAAAATTTGATATCGATACCAGGAAATCAGAATTTGACTTACATCCATTCATTTTTCTTTCAGTCTACGGTTTCACTTTAACTGGAATCAACTATTGCATTTTAGTTTTTCGTGCCAATGTCCAAAAAGTCTGAGCTCCAAGACCATGGATTAGATTTAAAGCTTTCATTACACCCGAGCAACACCGGGCTATACTGCTAGTATATATATATATATATATATATATATATATATATACTTGTGTGTGCACATACACACACACACACATACATACATACACAGAAAGAGAGAGAGATATGCAGTGTATGTTTGTGTATATAGGTATGTATGTATAGATATGTGCAGATGTTTGCGTGATATGTTCATTGAATAATATCTACAAGTTTTGTCTAACTTTTTATTAACTTTTCAAAATTTTTGAATTTGTTGTTTTATATAATCGGTAAATTATATACAAATAAAAAAAAATTAAAATATACGTAAAAATTTAGTTTGATTATTGTACATAGTGCGACCTTAGTAAATAAATTCAGTTGCATAAACACACAAAAAACGCAATCCTTGAAAACAAATGTAGTAACATTCGAAAATATTCATGAGAAAACTAAAAAATAAAAATGAATTCAAAATTTCAGAATTATATAAATTAACTAATTCAGAAATTTGAAAATGCTCATAATTGGATAGACAGAATTTATTGATATTATTCAACAAAACATATTTGAAAGAATTCTAACTGCCTAAATGTGCCTTATATATGTGTGTCATGGCATTCTTTACTAAAGGCCATGGCATAATGCATCCAGAACTGAATTTCAAATCTCATTGGAAGTGAAGACTTTTTCAGTTTGGGTTTGTGGTAGATTAATGCTGTAATTAGCTTCAGAAACTTTTTTTTTTACATTTGGAATAACTTTTGCTTATTTAATTGAAGTAAGAATAAGATTTACTTAATTTCCTTTGAGATTGCTATATTATCATATGTTGTCATTGCAAAACAAAATGTTTTTGTGTGAAAGTCATTAATAATGTAATTTAGGAAACTTGGTGTTGTTACTAAAAAGTTAACTGCGCATTTTTCACTTAAGTTAATTTAATATTCTTGGCTATGAACTTTTATTCATATAAGCAAATTCACCAATGATCAACTTTATTTTTGCATAATTTATATCTCTGTTTTTAACACAGGAAAAGAAATATGTTGAATTTTTCCAATACTTATTAAACTGAAGTGTAACATTTTGATTTTGCTTGAGTTAAAGAAATAATTTATTGATCCTAATTTTTCTAGTCTTTCTTCTTATAAAGTCAAGAAAGTTAATTTTTGTGGTGCAGTGGATATCAACTTGGAATGACAAATCGGGGAGCTGAGTTCGAATTCCAGTTGAATTCCTTGCATTCACTTAAGCACAAATACCCTTGGAAAAGGTATTAATCTGTCTCTTCCCTCCAGTTATGGGTTAAATAATAGGACAGATTGGGTTCTAAGCCTTAGTTGTCAACCAGTCTACCACAGAAAGCAATGGTAACCTACTGCGGGATAATCTTCTACCCAGTCAGTCATGTCCCTTTTGAGACATGATCACCCAAAGTGTGTATCACGTATGGCACTTAACTGATTGACATTTCAACAAATTTTTCTTCAAAAGACTTTTTTTTTGTTTATGTTTTCTTTATGCATTTACACTACATTTTTTACAAATTTATTTAAAAATGTAATTATTTGTTACATAAATTAATTTTATGCTTTTCTTTATTAGATTGTTATTGATAATAATAAGAAATGTATTGATGAAATTTAATTTTTATGAGTAATTTGTGTTTTTCTTTTGAAAAGGCATTTAAAAAAGCATGTTGAATTTTAGTTTACCATTAAAAAGCATAAAATATGAGCCAATGTGATATTTTATACGACAAAATTAATGAAAAATTATTTGTTAAACAGCACTTTTACATAAATAAATTCAATAAATTTAATCTGATACTTTTAGATATTGTAAATTATGTGTCAGTCAGTTAAGTGCCATACACGATACACGCTTGGGCGATCATGTCTCTTTTGAGACAAGACTGACTGGGCAGAAGATTATCCCGCAGTAGGTTGCCATTGCTTTCTGTGGTAGACTGGTTGCCGACCAAGGCTATAGAACCCAATCTGTCCTATTATTTAACCCATAACTGGAGGGAAGAGACGGCTTAATACCTTTCCCAAGGGTATTTGCACGTAAGTGAATGCAATGAATTCAACTGGAATTTGAACTCGGCTCGCCGATTTCTCATTCTGAGCCAATATCCACTGCACCACAACACACATTATGTGTACCAAACATTAATCCTAACTCTATTGCTAAATGATGAGGAGTCAATTTTTTGTATATCTACTTTTCTACTTCTAAAAATATATTTATGACAAAATCTGCCAATATAACAATAGTTACTTTATTTCGAAACAATAAAATGAAAAAGTTAGGTTTTACTTCCATTTTGATTTGCCAAATTATATATTAAATGTCGTAAGATCTCAGAAAAGAAAAAATATTCCAAGAGAATTAGTTTTTCAAGCTAAATTAATTAGTCTCTTAAACTCTACTTTTTTCTTTGAATTTCTTAAGTCAACTACAACAGCGAACTACCCCAATCCAAACTGAAAGTAAAACTTTTGCTACTAGTAGAATGAGATTTGACAGACCTTCAGTTCTGAGTATGAGTTGCACTATGTCTTGTCCTTTAGTAAAGAATATTGTGTGTGTGTGTGTGTATATATATATATATATATATATATATATATATATATATATATATATATATATAAAAAACAGAAATGTATTTTGTTTTATCATTTACACACAAATACACATTTACATTACCGACTTATAAATACACATTCATTTGTTTAACTCCCCATGATTTTCTCATACACATATTTTAATAAATTGTCAACCATTTTAATACACCGGACACAATCATTATTACACACACATACATATAAACAAACATGCATTCCTATACATACATACACTTACATTTAAAATAAATGTCTATTGCTTTATTCTATGCTGCACACATGCACATAAACAGGCAAGTGTTCCTATACATAGATACATACACTTACATTTAGAAGAAACATCTATTGCTTTATTACACGTGATACATATCTGATGAATGGAATGAATCCCAATCAACATTCCAGTATACTGTCTCTTTGTTTTTTGTATATTTTTTTAATTTTTAAAAAAATTTCTAAGTTCATATCTTGTAAACAAATCTCTGAAGAAGTTTAATAAAGTGAAACATGTCGACAACACTTTTTCTATTTGTTTTTTACTTATTCTATCATATATATATTTTTTTTTTCATATGTCTATAGCACAACTCAGTTTTATGCATTATGCAATTATCAGGTGCATATTATGAACTGACTGTTCTGAGATTTTGATGATTGCATAGTGCATAAAATTCAGAGTTCTGCTATAGACATAGGACAATAATATGCACCTGATAATTGCATAATGCATAAAACTGAGTTACTAATCTCTACTGAGATCTCCTAATGTTTGAGACTAAAAACTAATTGTACCAAGTTAGAGCAAATTTTGCAGCAAGAACCACAATAAAAGGGCTGAAATCCTGATCTTGATCAGACCTGATCAGATATCGGGTATCAATTTTCGATATCAAGGGGAAATCAAAAAAAATAAGTAGTCCAAAGAATATTTGTG